>CAUYRH010040576.1:0-38413 GCA_963574655.1 Perodicticus potto
CTGTAGTCCCAGCTACTTGGGAGGCAGAGGCAGGAGACTCGCTTGAGCCCAGGAATTGGAGGTTGCTGTGAGCTGTGATGCCACGGCACTCTATCCAGGGTGGCAGCTTGAGGCTCTGTCTCAAAAAAAAAAAAAAAAAAAAAAAGATAGTGGCTCAAGCTCAGCATTAAAGTTTTCTTCCAGCCAATAGGAAAGAGAAAAGAGAAGAAGAAAGAGAAGTATCTTCTTCTTCCCCCCAAAACACTTCCATTTATAAGTCATTGGCTAGAACTTAATATCATGAATGTAACTAGCTGATATAGAGACTGGAAAATTGGGAAATGCAATATGTATTCCAGGCAGTCATGTGCTTGGCTAAATATTGAGGGTTCTTTATCATCAAAGAGAAGGAAAACAGGTATGGGCCAACGCAACTAGCAATCTCAGCCGCAGAAGCCGGTGAGATGTAAATGAGACGATGCAGGTGGAAAGATGAACAGAAGCTTGGCCACAGAGGAAGCCCTGGATAATCATCATCATTATCTTCATTATCACCGTCATGAGAAGGCAGGGAATACTTTGAAACTATGACTAGGTGTTTTATTATTTTAACTTTATCTTTCCGATAAAGTCACCCTTGGCTACCTTCCTTTTAAGACAATTTGAGCTTCATCTTTTTTTTTTTCTTTGAGACAGAGCCTCAAGCTGTCACCCTGAATAGAGTGCTGTGGCATTATAGCTCACAGCAACCTCCAATTCCTGGGCTCAGGCAAATCTCCTGCCTCCACCTACCTACCAAGTAGCTGGGATTACAGGTGCCCGCTACAATGCCCGGCCATTTTTTGGTTGCAGCCATCATTGTTGTTTGGCGGGCCCGGGCTAGATTCAAACCTGCCAGCTCAGGTGTACGTGGCTGGCGCCTTAGCCCGTTGAGCCACAGGCGCTGAGCCTTGAGTTTCATCTTTTATGATACCTTTAAATATGTCCTCATGAAATAAAACTATATAAAAAGGAAAGCAACAGAAAGGTGAACATAGTAGTTTGTGGCCGGGGAAATTGTGTGTGTGTGTCTGTGTGTGTGTGTAGGGATTATCTACTAACCTTTTTACTATTCTGTAGTACATTGGAAGAACAGTTATCTTGGGCCACACATTAAATACACTGACACTGATGAAAGCTGATAAACAAACAAAATTAATAATGTCCATGCATAATTTCTGTGATATCCAACCACAACAGACAAGCAAAAAAGTCCTCATGTAATCCATATGTGGCCCATGGGCCTCAGGTTGGACAACCCTGATTCTAGTTAGATGTGTATCACTGTCAAAATCCTAATTTTTTATGTTGAGCAGCGGGTCACAGTGCTTATTGCACTATTAAAAATAATTATTAACTAACTAAACAAACCTGGGGACCCACGGATCAATGCTTCAATGATGAGAGTTCTCATGAATAGAGGATTATAATTAATGCAATTCTTTGTACTGGAAATCCTTAAATTGACTTAGTGTGTAATATGTAGCCTGATATATATGTTTGCATGTTAGTAGTACGCAAAATGAGTACTTTCTATTTGCATAGACTTACAACTTTTGAACCCCTTTGTGCATCCATAAAAACGGTTGATTAAGAAGTTCATTACAGATGGCTGAGAGGTTGGTGTTCTACAAATAGGACTTTGGACTTCTGTGTCCTGTGGAAAAATATTTTATTTTATCCTTACAATTAGACCTACAAGGCAGGCAGGGCAGTTGTTGTCACTATTTTATAGATGAGAAAGAAGGAACTGGGGGGAGGGCAAGGGACTTTCATGGGGTTACACAGTGAGTTGGTATCACAATGGAAAGAAGACTAAGGCTCTCTTCCTTTAGCTCTTCTCCATCCTCAGCTATTCCTCTATTGGGCATTTATTCTGCTACAGACCAGACATACCAGGCTGTGTGTTGTGTTCATATGTGTGTGTTCTGGGGCTGTATGTGCAGTTTCTGTAATCACTGCATTTGTGCCTGTGCGTCCCTATGTGCTTCCTAGCTCTATTTGGCCCTTGTGACTCCAGGAGGAAACCCCAGTAAGATTTCAGTTGTCCTGTTATTCTTAGGCTATTGGGCTCCACCATCTCCCCAGAGCTCTAGCTAGGTGGGAAGGTGGCTTTGATATCAAGAATAGATCCCTAGGCAGTGGGCACATGGCAGAGGAGCAAAACAGCCATGTCTGAATAGTGGTGATATTTGATAGTTCCTGGTTGTTAACAGCATATTCTTTAAGGAGAGTTCTCATACGTACGATCTCATTCAACTCTGAAAGTAGATTTTATTATCTTTCTCATTTTTTTGGATACGGAGAGAGATTAAACAGCTTGCTCAAGGTAACTCAGCTGGAGGACAAACTTGGATTCAGCTTATTTGTCTTCAGACTCTGTCATTCTCCCACTGTGCCGCACTGCCACTGAAAAGGCAGAAAGATTTTATTCTCTTTCTCACTTTGTAGACAGAAGACATAAGAAGCTCCAAGTAGGGCGGCACCTGTGGCTCATGGAGTAGGGCGCCGGCCCCATATACCGAAGGAAGGTGGCGGGTTCAAACCCAGCCTCGGCTGAACTGCAAAACAGAAAAATAACCGGGCGTGGTGGCGGGCGCCTGTAGTCCCAGCTACTCGGGAGACTGAGGCAAGAGAGAATCGCCTAAGCCCAGGAGTTGGAGGTTGCTGTGAGCTGTGTGATGCCATGGCACTCTACTGAGGGCAATAAAGTGAGACTCCGTCTCTACAAAAAAAAAAAAAAAAAAAAAAAGAAGTTTCAAGTAACTCTCTGCAAAGAAAATGGGCCAATCAGACCCTTGAGCAGCCCCAGACCATGGATCCCCTTCCACCTGAGAAAGAGCCTGAGCAGTTGGAGCTGCCCCCTCCTCACTCCTGCATTCCTCTGAGTCCTTGAGCATCTCCTTTGTGTGTTTTGGCAAGGTGACAGCAATACTATAGAACTGGTAAGGTGAGGGTGTTTTCCAATCCCTGTGGTCTTAGGTAGTGTCTTTGTTCTTGAATATCCAGGGGAGTTCCCGTAGCTCTTTAACCATGCATGTTTTCTAAGAGGAAGCTTCTGTTGCTGTAGACAGTGAATCCCTCTGCCTTGGGCTCTAGGTTTGTGTCTGCCACTCTTGCGACGGCATCTATTGCTACCTGTCTATCTTCTTCCCCACCAGGTTAACGCCATCTACCATAGCAGGGCTGAGCATGGTGCTTTCTATACAGCACTAAATAAACACTGCTTGAAAAGAGGGGCTGGATGTGGTGGCTTATGTTTGTAATTCCCACAGGTTGGGAGGCTGAGGCGAGAGGATTACTTGAGGCCAAGAGTTTGAGATCAGCCAGGGCAATATAGTGAGACCCCATCTCTACAAAAAATTAAAAAAAAAAAATAGCTGGAAGTAGTAATGTGTGCTTGTAGTCCCAGCTACTGGGGAGGATGAGGAGGCGGGACTCCTTAAGCCCAGGAGTTGGAGGCTGCACTCCAATCTGGGCCATAGAGCAAGACTCATCTCTAGAAAAAGGGGGGAAAGTGAATATTTGTGGTATGGACAGCCCTGTCCTTCACTCCTCTCCTTCACTCCTACCTCCCTGCAGGACAAATGGCTTCTAGCATTTATGCCTTACCCACCTGGGCTCCATCCCCAAAGATTCTTTCCTCTACATACTTTCTTCTCTCTAGAGTTTTAGGAGGAACATACTAGGGGCCATGTGTGGCCATAGGTCAAGCTTCATTCTCTAATTTGACTTTATCAGCAATTGAGTTGAGGTTTTGTCCTCACCTATCTGCTTCCTTTGTCTTATTTCTCAAGTGCACTACTAGTCAGAGGGAGGAGGAGGTCGGCAGGATTTATTCCCTTCAGAATGTGTATAGAGACCCAAGGGCAGGTTATATTGGGGCCTCCACAATCCCCTCCCTTGAACAGGGCTATGCTATTGGTCCAGCTAGATCCTTAACCTGGACGAGAACTAGGCTTCTTCAAAAATACCCACTCTCTAGTCAGATGCGATGGTACACGCCTATAATCCCAGCACTCTGGGAGGCTGAGGCAGGTGGATCCTTTGAGCTCACGAGTTTGAGACTAGCCTGAGCTGGAGCAACACTAGGTCTCCAAGAAAAGCAGTTGGGCATTGTGGCAGGCACCTGTAGATCCAGCTACTTGGGAGGCTGAGGCAAGAGGATCCTTTGAGCCCAAGAGTTTGAGGTTGCTGTGAGCTATGACGCCAAGGCACTCTACCAGTGGCAAGAAAGACTCTGTCTCAAACAAACAAACAAACGCCCCCCCATTTCTATGGCATATGTTCAGGAACTAATTTGTCCATGTGGAAGTCAGAACCCTTTCCTTAGATCTTCCCCTTTTATTACATTATTTTATTTGATTCTCTCCTCACCATTATGGAAAGGTATTGCTGTTCTTCCCATGGAGAAAGGGGAGCAAGGCTGGTTCAGGAACACACAGCAGATCAGTGGTAAATACTGTGGTAATTCAGGCTGACTGAATCTCAACCCATCTTCTTCCTACCCTGTTTAATTTATTTACGTGAAAAAATGTTCAAAGTTATATTCACTAAAGTGCTGATGATTACATAATAATAAATCTTTACTGAAAAGCAGTACATTTATGAGAAAAGAAATGCAAAACTCAGAGGAACATGCCCAAGTCAAAAAAATATTTAATGTGCATTTGCCCCACACCTATCCCTGGGTTGAAGGGCCTGTGTAACTCCAGCTCACTGTTGATGTGTCCCCTGAAGGGACACTTAAGTAGTCATTCTCCTTCAAAATACAATCTGTCTCCCAAGTCGCTGCTGTTGTCTCAAAGATACAGGCAATCTGAGAATTGGATTTGCTACCTGAATTATGTAGCTATTTTTATACACCTTCCTCTTCCTCTTTGTGGCTCTGATTAAGAACCAGTGTTTTCCCTGTCACCCAGGGTCCAGCCTCTAGCCCCAGACACCGCCCTGTGGGTTCTGGCGCCTTGCATCCTCCCCTTTAAGGCCTCCTCCTCCCCCTCACCCACGCCTCCTCAAGCCCCGCCCTCTGACCCTCCCCTTTAAGGACCGGCCCCGGACGCAGACAAGGCTGTGACGCGGCCGCCGGCCCCGGGGCTGGGTACATTGTCGCGCGGCCGCTTCCCCCCGGCCGGGCCCCCGCTGTCCCGCGTTCCCCAGAGCGCCAGGCCCCCGGGGGGAGGGAGGGCGGGAGGGAACAGGGCGGGTGGGCGCCAGCGGCGCACGGCGGGACCCACGGAGCCCCGCGACCCGCCGAGCCTGGAGCCGAGCCGGGGCGGGGAAGCCGGCTCCAGCCCGGAGCAAACTTCGCAGCCGGGCGGGGGTTGGCGGGGACCCCGTCCGGGGCCGGAGGAGGGGGCGGCCGCGGGTCCTCCCGCCTCAGCTCCAGAGTCTCCGGGCACCATGCTGCCCAACTCCCAAGGCCAGACCCCGCCGGTGTTGTTCCCAAACCCGCCGCCGCAGCCCCCCGCTCCCGCCCAGCCTCATCCCCCGGCCCAGCCCCCGCCGCAGCCCCCGCAGCAGTTCCCCCAGTTCCACGTCAAGTCGAGCCTGCAGATCAAGAAGAACGCCATCATCGACGACTACAAGGTCACCAGCCAGGTCCTGGGACTGGGCATCAACGGGAAAGTTTTGCAGATCTTCAACAAGAGGACCCAGGAGAAATTCGCCCTAAAAGTAGGTTTGGGGCCCCTGAGAGGGGAGGAAGGGCATAATGGGGCTCCCGGGGATGACCCCTGGCGCTCTGTAGCGGCAGAGCCTTTCCTCGGACTGAGTGTCTAGGGTGGAGGAGTGGCCGGCCACAGCGGGGCTGTCCAGCCGGGGCAACCCAGAGGTGCCAAGTGCGTGGCTGGGGGCGGCGGGAGAGGGGACCCGTGGGGAACGCTGGGTCCGAGTAGACCACGCCGCCCAGACCGAGTTTCCGGTCACCTCCGGGCGTGAGGACTCCTGAGGACTCTGCCATTTTGGGGTTTGAGCGGGATCCAGCCGACTCGGGACGGTTGCCCTTGGGACCACTTCTGCTAATTTCACCCTGTCTCAAGGAAGTGATTTTCGGGGGTTGTGGTTCTCCATCCTCTCCTCCCTCCTTCTTTTCTTTCTGCGGGCACAAAAGGCCCATTACTCATTGAGCTGGTTGGTCGGTTGGTTTGGAGAAGTAGGATCTCAGGAGGTTTATTTAGCCTCACTCCTTATTTGGGAGCCGGAATGTGTGATTTCACTTCCCTGGGCCTCGCGAGGGCAGCGGTGCCGCCTTGGGGCGCGCCGGTCGGGGAGGTGTAAGGCTGGAGATTCCGCGGAGACACCGCCCCCCCAGGCGCGGGGGAGGGATTGTTTTGATCTGAAAGCAGGCCCCCTCCCACCTCCAGTGCCTGTGAGGCTCCAGATGGGAGGCCGGCAGGCTCCGGCGCGAGGTCTGCTGTTGCCATAGTTCCATTGATCTTTGTAAACCGAGTCTGTAAGCCACGATGTGGCCCGGTGCTGATTCCGAAAACTGGAGATGGCCACTTGAGTCCTGGACTCGGGCAGTGGAAGGATAGTAGTAGGAAACCTTATCCCTGAGTTGGGGTAACTCCACGTTTTAATTTTTCTGAAATTTCTTGAGGGGGTAGGGTCGGAGGAGAATGGAGATTCAAATAAGAATACCTACTTTAGAAGTTAAACAGAATGGACTTGGAGGTCTGACTAGGTGGGTGGGTCCCCAGTGAGTGTGAGTTAGTCCTTCAGAGTCGTCAACAATGTTTTCTTCTCAGGGGTTTTAGGTCAAACCAATTTCTGAAGGTGACACCTAAGTCTGTTTCCCTTGGGGTGTCTTAATGATTGGAGGAAGAAAAAAATACTTCCTGTGTTATGTTTTTCTTTTACACTTCAGCCCCCACAGCTAACTATATTTCATTTATCAAATACAGAACTCAGAAATGAATTATGGATAGAACTATTGGAATATACAATCAGATATAATAAAATCTGGGTACTTCAGGGTTGGAGAGGGCATGTCCAATTTCTAGATTTTAAGCTCTCTAGAATCATTTTCTTGCTGCTTTCATACTTAATACTGTCACATTTCTTTGGTTTCTGCTATAAACTTTTGCTATGGAATCTTGCTAGTTTAGTGTTGACTGTTGGAGAAGGAATATATCAGTATCTTGGACACTTTAATATTTGTGCCTTAGATTTCTCTTTCCAAACTCATAACTGGAGGGAAAGGAGAGTTGGAATGATAGTGGCTCTGACCTTGAATGAATATAGTTTGACCCCAGTTAACCCGTAATGATGAGGAAGTGACTGACATTCTTTCCCTGAGAGTTTTTTGTCCTCTCCGAGATGCTGTCAGTGATTTGGGGGCACTGGTTGCTCATTCTCTTGGATAGTTAGAATTATATAAAAACTTCAGAACAAAAGCTCTCGACTTCTGCTGTTTATTCTATTTAATAGACACGCACCCCAAATTATCCTGTAAAATGTGTTTGGGTGGTACTTCAGATTTCTATTGTAATTAGTAGGAAAGAGGTTTGGATATTTTTCTCCTTTGAATATTTTTGAAAGGAAAAGTCCCCCAGTATGTTAAATAACACTCATAGCTTATCCTTCTCAGGTTAGAAGTGGGTGAAGAGTGAAGTCAGTCTGTTTTGACAGGCAGCCTGTTCTCAGATCTTGTAAGTTGACTCAACTGTTAAATTACAGATTCCCCACACATCTTTTGTGTTAAAACTTAATAATAGAGGAAGAAAGGAATGGCGAGGCATTTGGAGACTGACAGCAGTGTCAGCAGCACTTCCATATCCAAATATTGGCTAAGACATAAATACAGTTGTGGGGGCAGTCTGGTTCAAAGAATACTGTTCCAGAAACATACACCAAAGAGATTTCTAGATCTTGAATTTTGATCAACTTTAGGTGCTGAGTAGTGAAATGATTTTCAAAACCAGGGGTCCTGGTTATAAAGTAAGAGAGGATATGGGGTAGGAGGGATTACCTCCCCTAGGAAGGTGCCTGAGGAAAAGGGAGGGGACTTCTGCTCTGCCCAGTGCCCTGTAGCTATTCCTGGAGATCTAGGGCCAAGCTATGGGCTAGCAGCCTGGCCTCTGCTGGAGTGCAGAAGTCTTCTATCTTGCAGTTGTGGGATCTGGGGGCTGCCCAGCTGCCCTGCTCTGTCTGTGGTCTGGTGACCTTTTAGCCTTGTTAAGTAAAATTGGTGCTTGAGAATTAGTGCTTAAGAACTTACCCTGCTGCTTTTGTCTCTCCACCTCAGAGAGCTAACATTTAAACACTTTTGGTGGGTGCTGTGACCTCACCATCTCTCCTGGCTGCTTTTGCTAAGTTTTGAGTCATACTTAAACTTCTAGTCAGAGTTGGAAGGGACTTGAGAGGTCATCGCATCTAGCTCGTCCGTTTGCATAAGGAAAAACCAAGTCTCAGAGCCGGGGAGTGACTTGTTCAAGGTAACAGCTATTCACTTGGCAGAGGCAGGAGTAGAACCCAGGTTGTTTGACTCCCATGCTCATGCGCTTCCAACTTCCTAATTGCAGTGACAGCATAGGCTCTGCAGGCTGCTGCTCCTGCTGGAGTGCTGGGAGCCTGAGAGTTACTCTCTCACCACAGGGCCTCCTTTGACAGAGAGGAGGCTGGGTGGGCATTTGCTGTCTCCCCAACAATCCCAAAGCTGGAGAGGTAGCTTCAAAACTAACTCAGCAGCCTCTATGAGTTTTAGACGTGCTGTGACAAGCTTTTTTTTTTTTTTTTTAACCACTGTCTCCCTTTTGGGGAGTTTTGATAGAAACCTTACTTCTTATTATTTTTTTTTTGTGCAAGAACATGGGAATTCTATTAATTATTTCTTTCATAAAGACACCTAGTCTCAGGCCACTTGTGTATGAATTGGTTGGTTGTATTCCTTCTGGGGTTCCTCAGCAGTTTCCTGTGTCTCTGTGTGATAGTGACTCTTAGGTATTAGCTGAACAAATTTAATTAAAGCCCACGCCATTGTCCTTCTCTGCTGTGCAACTCTTATTAGGTAAAGCATATTATTGCTTTACAAAATATAGAATGTTGTCATAACTTATCTGTGTTTATTTTTCCATTGCGTGGAAAAGAGAAAATCTGGAACTGGAGTCCTCCTCCTCAGGCCATGTTGAGTGCCACTGCAATGTGGCTTCCTTTGGTGATACGAAGGGGAGATCTTTGGGACCTCGTGATTGGTCTGGGCACTTTTAGGGGGAGATGCCAGAGCTCCCACATCACCACAGTACAAGTACCATCTCCTATCTGGCACACTTCATGCTGTGTACCTGTGGAGACCAAGACAGGTAGTGTGGCTGGGTGAGAGGCATTGCCCCAAATTGGGGTTTGCTGGATGGAATCACAAGCTGAGGAAAGTTTCATTGGCTAACCAGCCACTTTTACATCAAATATGGTTGCATGTAGTTAGCAGTTTGCTGAGTGTCTTCTATAAACTTAGTTGCATGAAGGATACAGATGTAAAAAAGGGCCTGTAAAATTTTGAGAGGTGGCGTGTGTGGCTCAGTGGGTAGGGCACCGGACCCATATACCAAGTGTGGCAGGTTCGAACCTGACCCCAGTCAAACTGCAACAAAAAATAGCCGGGCGTTGTGGTGGGCGCCTGTAGTCTTAGTTACTTGGGAGGCTGAGGCAAGAGAATCGCGTAAGCCCAGCAGTTGGAGGTTGCTGTGAGCTTTGTGATGCCATGGCACTCTACCAACCGTGACAAAGTGAGACTCTGTCTCTAAAAAAAAACAAAAAAAATTTGAGAGTTAAACATATATGGAGAAGGTAAAATTAAAAAATGTGGGCTAAGACTGCACTGTCCAATGGTGCAGGCGGTAGTCACTGTCTACATGTGGCTATTTATTTATTTTTATTTTATTTTATTTTATTTTTTGAGACAGAGCCTCAAGCTATCACCCTGGGTAGAGTGCCGTGGCATCACAGCTCACAGCAACCTCCAACTCCTGGGCTCAAGCGATTCTCCTGCCTCCGCCTCCCAAGTAGCTGGGACTACAGGTGCCCGCCACAATGTCCGGCAAAGTTTTGGTTGCAGCTGTCATTGTTGTTTGGCAGGCCCAGGCTGGATTCGAACCCGCCAGCTCAAGTGTATGTGGCTGGTGCCTTAGCCGCTTGAGCCACAGACACTGAGCCTATTTGTGGCTATTTACATTCAAATTCATTAACATGAGTTAATTAAATTAAAAATTCAATTGCTAGCCAAATTTCGATTGTTCAGTAGCCATGTATGCAGTGTGGGACATTTTCATCTTTGCGGAAAGTTGTGCTAGTGTTTGTTGGTCTGCTAGCTAAGATGTGCGGCTAGAAGTAGAGGAGCTTTGAAAGAATGGAATCCATGAGGACTCAGGAACTGAGGTGGGTGGGGTCAATGGGACGTTGCTGGGGGCTCTGAGGAGTGAACACGTCTGTAGGAGGACTCGTTCAAGCGGGGTTGGGGGAGCAGGAGATCGGGGTGTGTGGGGTGAGTGGAGTTGAGGCTCAGAATTGAACCTAACTCATCTTGTGTCAAAGCAGGTTTACAGGTATTTGGGGGGGCGCGTGGGATGTTATCAAGAAAGGCTTGTGGATTTTTTTTTTTTTTTGAGACAGTCTCACCGTGTCACCCTTGGTAGAGTGCTGTGGCGTCACAGCTCACAGCAACCTCCAACTCTTGGACTTAAGCGATTCTTCTACTTCAGCCTCCCAAGTAGCTGGGACTACAGGTGCCTGCCGCAAAGCTTGGCTGTTTTTTTTTTGTTGTAGTTGTTATTGTTGTTTAGCAGACCCGGGCTGGGTTCGAGCCCGCCAGCCCTGGTGTATGTGGCCAGCTCCCTAACAACTGAGCTACAGCGCCAAGCCAGGCTTATGGAGTTTTAAGGGAAGGGTCTGGTTTCTGGTTTTATTTATTTATTTATTGCAGTTTCTGGCTGGGGCTGGGTTTAAACCTACCACCTGGCATATGGGGCCGGCACTCTACTCCTTTGAACCACAGGTGCCGCCCTGGTTTCTGGTTTTAGAGTCCCTGTCCTGCCTCCCTTGGGAGAAGGGCTCTGCCTCTGGTCCCAACTGCTGTCTATTGAAGCAAGGCTCTTGGCATCCACTGAGGCAGCATCAAAGCTGGTACAGATCATTGTTCTTTTTCACTTGTGAATTTTGGGCTTTGATGGAGCTTGGAAATAATCACCAGCTGAGATCTGGGATCAGTGATTGACAGGAGGGGAGAGAAAAATCCCAGAGCCTCAGGGCCAAAGATATTGGTGAATGTCTAAGAAACAAAGGCCCCCTTGTAGGGAGGATGAAGGTGTTGGATCCTTGCTGGATGTGTTTCTCATACTTGCAACCTGAGGGGTTGGGCCATTAATAGTTGATGATTTTTTTGGAGAAGCAGATGCAGGAGATTGGAAGGAGATCCAGGAGAAGCCTCAGCACTGCAGGAGGCTGACTTAATCCCTGGCCATTCTGGGGCTGGAGGAGGGGTTGAAGCTCCCCTCACCTACAGAACCCAGGAGTGTCAGGGTTTGTCCAGCAGAACGTCAGCCAAGCTGGGGAAGACCAGGGCACCAGAGTCTGTGCCACTTCACTATTCCCAAGTTGTCATACGTGCTCTCGGGCTGGGATTCTTCCTGGGGGTTTGATGTCTGGGGCACAGGAGTCACACTTACCTCTCTTTCCTCTGCTTCAGGCCCTTCTGAGGGTCATGTGAGGTCTCTTTTTTCCATTTTCCCCTGTACTGTGCCTTTCTAGGTGGTTCTGTGTGCTGAAAGGGAGTGGGCAGGAAAGGGTTGTTCTTTGAAGGAACTGCAGCTGCTCTTGAGAATGGTTTAAGGCTCAGTGGTAAAGGGACCCACACCTCCTAGCAATTTAGAGCCCACATTCCTCAGTCATCTTTCTTAACTCCTTCCATGTCACTGAGGATGAGACTGGGCTGGTGCAGAAAGGTTCTGTGGCATGTGCACTGTAGGGACCTGCTTCTCTGGGACCTACTCTTGGTCAGGGTTCCTTTGGTTTTTTGGTGCTAGAAGACTGTAGACCTGGCAGGGCAGGGCAAAACTGAGCTCCATTCTCCCATCAGCTAGGATTTTTTGACATAAGTTACCTTGTAAATGAGAGCATTCATAGGGAGAAGGGGCCAAACACCACTTATACATCCCAAATTAGATTGCTGTGTCTTTTCCAGTCTATAGGAAAGTACTGATATTTTGTCTTGTAAGATACACACACACACATATAAGATTATAGATGTGGAGAGATGAGCTTGTTACCATAGGTTATGTGCTAGATAAGAAAGCAAAAAAGAGAAAAAAGTTCTAGTCTTTCTGCCTAACTTCCTAGTTGTGTGACCTTGAGTAGGTCAGCTAAGTGTCCCAGGCCTTCCTGTACTTAAGAGGCCAGCTCTAGCAGCTCCTTGAGCACTGGCAATGTGGGCAGCAGAAGGCAGAGCAGGAGGCCAGGGCAGAGTAGCTTGCTGGCTTGCTCTGGGTCTGACCATCAGCAGTATTTGGGCCAGCATAGGTGCCCTTTTCCTAGGCTTCCTGCCCAGCTCCAGTGCAGCTTGTGTCCAGTTAATTAATAATCATCACCAACAGTTGCTCCTCTCATATGAAGACTTGGAAAGTGTTCCAGCTAGTGACTTGGCAGAGAGGAGGGCTGTATAATTCAGTGAGGTGTATATCTTCTCTTCCCTTGAAATCAGAAGAATCTTAGTTTGGCAGGTGTGAGGTAGAGATGATGTCTTTATTTTCCCCACCCCATGCCTCTTTCTCACATCAAGTGTTGGAGCATCTGATGGCCACTGTGACTGGTTGTGCAGGCTGTGTGCCCTGTGCAGGGGCATCTGGTGAGGGGATGAGTCAGAGCTGAAATCTTGCCAGGCTTTGCCTTCTTGGTATGTGTGAGTCTGTTCAAAGGGGTGCCTTATTCTAATTCACCCAAAGGTATAGTTATGAGCTAGGGGTTGTTGTGAGCTAAGAGTTTGGGAATGATTCCCAGACCTCATGAGGAAATTGGGATTTCCATCCAGGTACCACTCAGCCTCCCAGATCAGGCTAGGTTAGAAGAGATATCAGGAGTCTAAGAAAGCAAGAAGAGAAAGGGATGCCGGGTAAACTCTGTTCTCTTTCTTCTTCTTCCTGCCTTCTCAAGGTTAGAGCAGTAGGTTCAGCCCTGGAGGTTTGGATTGTGGGGCCTGGGTACCAGGCATCAGATGTGGTGGAGGAGGAAGAGGGCACAGTAGGATGGGGCATATAGGTGGGCTCAGCCACTACCAATGTAGAGTTCTTGGGGTCTTTGTATTTTCTGATCTAGTAAACACCTCTGTGTGCCAGCCAGCAGGTGGTAGAGGCTGGGACATAGCCCCAAGGTCAATCCATATTTTTATCTGATGTTCCCCTCTGAGACTGGCCAAGCCGTGTGTTCATTCTGCCAGGAACTTGAGCTCTCTAAAAGGGTCATATGAAAGGGCATCTGATTCTTGAGGAACTTTTCCGGACATCTCCATGGCCAGCATCCATGTCGGACTCATCCAGGAGGTGCAGAGTGGCGTTCAGAGGCGGAAGCTAGCAGCTGCCTTTTGGAAGCCTTATCTGGTTCAGAGAAGATGAGGGAACAGAGGGAGCTGTACTGTTGACGCTTCTTGCTGGCTTATCTGCATGATGATTCTTTTGAGTCTGAAGCAAAGGTGAAATCTCTCCAGTCCTGGGGAGGTGCAGGGCCTAGAAAGAGGTCCACCTATTATCCCCCCATCCCAGCTGCTCAGCCTCACGCTCCTGTGGGCTCCTTGCCCTCCCTCTTGTTCATAGGCAGATGATGGAGTTGGTCACTTTGCCGCCATTTTGAGATTATCCATATTGTTGCAAGGCTCCCAGCCCACACCAGACGTTTGCAGCCTGGCCTTCTGTCCAGGGCCCAGGAGTGTTACCTCAGCCCCTCTGCCCCAACAGCTAAAAATAAACCTGCCACTGCTGCAGTCTCCCCTCCCAGCCAGGCCCCAGTTGCTGTCCCGGTGCCACACTGCTGAGCTGTTTCTCTCACTTCTCACCAGTGCTCTCCCTAGTTGCCCCTTTCTCTTCCCGCCTGAGCTTGGCAGGCACTGGGGCGAACTCACTGTTTTCTGTGCTGGGAGATGCTCTGTCGTTGGTGAGTCTCCAGCTATCTAGATTTATGTGAACAAAGGCTCTTGTTCATTCCTTGGTAGGGAAAGGGTCAGAGGAGGGTGAACAGGCTCATCAGCGTAGATTAGACCTTCTACTCTGCTTGCCTTCAGCTCTGGCTTCCTCTGGGCTCCGCCTCCAAGGAGGCCTTTGCCAGAAAGTTTGTGGGGATGACTAGGAGGCCTGCATGGGCACCCTCTGCCCTGGGACTGATCAAGCTACCTGCCGTGTAATCCTGCCCTGTCCTAACTTACACTCTCAGCGTGCACAGTGTGGGGGTTTAGGTTACCATGTTCAAAAGAGTGACTTCATCGTGCTGGCTTTGAAGAATAACTGGGCCCTGGCTCTCGGGACCTCCTTCCTGAGGTAGGCCATGACCCTCGTGGCCCTCCCAGCTCAACCACCTGCAGGATGTCACAGAGAGGGTCTCTCCTACCTCCTGCATGCACAGTGCAGAGGTGTTGATTTATGTCCTTTGAGGTGTGGCCCCTCCTTTGCCGCCCAGGGTCCGGGAGCCCTGCAGAGCAAGGTGCGGAGAGGGCTTAGGAGCTGGATATGTGCTTCCCCAAGAGACACTGGGTGGAATATTTCCTGCAGGGGACCTGCCATTCTCTTCTTTCTGATTTTTTTCAATTCCTGGTTAGGTGTTGGTACTAATCACAGCATAGGAGGATACCGTGTCTTGTTTTCTGGGATTAGTTTGTGTTTGAGGAAAGGTCTATATGAGAGAGAGTGATAGGAGCTGAGGTAGGACTTGGGGAGCTGTCTGCCTTCTGGAGTTATACACCCAGACTGTGTCTCCATGACTGCCTTCTTCCATCTCCCCCATTTCCTCCGTGGGGAGAGATGTATCTGCCAAGGCCCACTGGCCTCTGGGGGGGAGGAGCTGGGTGTTGTTGCTAAGAGTTTATTTTTAACTCTGACAGAAGGAGCCCCTGTCTTTGGAATGGCTATATCCCCTCTCTTCTTTCCCTATCCCAGCCTCCTTCCTTGTCTTTCTACAAGATGAGTTGGATTCTAAAGGCCAGGCTTCACAGGGGTTGCAGAAGGGCAGCCTCCATAAGTGAGGAATCTGCAGGTTGCTCCTTGTGCTTGGGCTTGGCTTGTGCAGAGTGGAAAGGGTCTTGGGGTGGGGGAGGGGAAGGAGCCCTGGGCACTGAAGGCCACGTGTGTGGAACGTGGAGCATCCCAGGAATGTAGGTGGACTGGCGGAGACCATGTGTCCCCTGGAGCTGGGGAGCAGTCTGGCTACTCTGCTGTGCTGGAGCCTAGCAAGTGGCCATCCTGTGCCTTTTGTCCCCTCCCTCTCTCCGTACAGGTGCCCTGACTCTGGTAGAGGAAAGGCCACAGGAAGAAATTAGCTTTGTAAATGCCACGTTTATAGATGCACTGCTGAGTGCTTTATCCCCTCTGCCGCCATGCTCACAGGCACCTTGTCCTTCCCAGCAGAGCCTACCTAGGGTTCTCAGTGACTCCACACCCTTGTGTTCCCCTTCCTTGGTGAGCTCCAGTGACCTGTGCTTTCAGAGAAGAGGAGGAGGAGGGGGGTGGCAGTGCCCCCTCCCCTGGGTCACAAACTGTTCTGACTTCATGGACTTCATTTGGTATCTGGGCTTAAATTCCTTAAAAGAAAATAAAATTAGGTTTGAGGTATAACTAGTGAAAAGGAACAGAGAGAGTAGTTGGGGTGGGGGTGGGATAGGCAGTCAAAACTCAGGACCAGCCCTGAGATCCTCAGCCTTGGAATGAAGGTCTTGCCCCTAAATATGTGGTGGGGGATTAGATTGCCTAGAGCCCAGCTCTGATCATGTACTTTAAAGCCCTCAGTGAGTTCCTTTGTCTGGTTGAGTACAGGAGATGTCCATATCCTTCCTAGATCTGGCCCTAGTTGTTTTTTTGTCTGAATGCTTTTCCCCCCAACTTAACTGGCTTCTATATGTTGTTTCCTTAACAGGGCTCTGCTTTCCCACCCCCACACCTTTGCATCCACCCATCTGTATCTTCTTTGTGCCCCTCCCCCTTCTATACCTACTTATTCTGTCCTGCGCAAATGCTGCTTTTCACACCAGAAATGGGTATTCCCATCCCTTCCTGTCAAACTTGCCAAGATACTCTTTATTTTATTTCGCATTTTAAATGCATTTCTCCTTATACAAAGTACTCATTTAGATACTGGATTGGATTGTAAATTCTCTGAAAACCCACATCTTTATTATTTTTACATCTTCTTATTTCCACGTAGTGACCATATGCCCTCATTTAAAAAAATTCATAGAGTATTTTGGCACTGTGCATTATGCTTGCTGCCTCATGAAGGTGTGATAACTGAATAATAGCAGATGCTACCTACGTAAAGAGAAGTCATCCTCAGGGTTGGGCGTGTGGCAGTTGTGGGAGTGGGACAGAATTGGGCTGGGCTCTCTGAGACCGAGCCAGAGGTATAGTGAAGGTCCCCCTAAGTGTCTGTTCTGTTCTTCCTCCTGTCTGTTCAAAAGCCACTCTGAGGACCGTCTTCTGGGCATTTCTTGCCTCCACCCACACAGATCTGCTGACTCAAGCAGGCACCTTGCTATTTCTGCTAACAGAGTTCTCATTCTTATAAGGGCCCTGACCACAGTTTCCCACTGAAGCTTCTCCTCCTTCTCCCTGTTCCAGGTCCCCTCCTTTTCCTGTTCAGTTATGGAGATGACCCTTTTGCCCTTCGGAGAACTTTAACTGAGGGAGGGACAGATGTGGAGCTTGCCAACTTTCCTACAGCTCCTGGCATTTTCTAGTCCGCTCCAGACACGGCAGAGGCACACAGATGCAGTCCAACGTTATCTGTCTGTTGGTTTCATTCCTGTGTGTTATAAGAGGGACCAGCTTTGAGCATCAAGTTGCCAGGACGGGGGTCAGAGGTTTGAACCTTGTGAGGCCACCCAACTCTGTGCCATTATAGATTTGCATGAAAAAGAGAACCTGAGACTGGACTAGAATCAGAGAGACCTGGCTTCTAACTTGACCTGTGTGGCCCTGGCAAGTCCTAGAACGTGTCTGGGCCTCTCTGAGTTTCCTCATTTGCTAATCAGAGGGCTTAGATTTGACCTCAAGGACTCCTTTCTTCATCCTTATTGCCGCATCCCCACTGTTGGGAAAGTGACCTGATATTGGGAAAGAAGTGGCCAGCCTGGGTCCCAGGGAGCCCTGAAGGCTGACTGAGAACCATCATCTCTGCCCGCAGTTTCTGTAGGACAGTGTTATTTCACTCTTCTCTTGGCTGCAGTATTTTTATTCACTCAGCCAGTGTTTATAAACATTTATTTTTCCTCTGTGTCTGCCTCCTGCATTCCCTGCTGACTGGCCATCAGGACACCCAGATGGCAGAATTAGCCTAGAATGGAAGGAAAGTCAGGGTCATCCTCTTGGGTTTAAACCCTTTAGTACCTCTGCTATATGAGCTGAGAGGAATTCAGAACAATGATTCTTTCTAGCAGCTTAGATTAGACGCCTGCCTTTCTAAGCAGGATTTGCTTTAGGTTTTTCTATGCCTCTGGAATCTAAAGCACCTTACTACTCAAGAAAATTAATTAGTAGTTCCAAGAATGACTTTTGGAACTTCCCTAAGGATAGAGCAGAACAGCAGACTGATAACATCTAACAGTCTTCTGTCATTCAGATCACTGTTGGAAGTTTAGCAACTCTTTGAAGGTTTCTGAGATTCATAACAAGTCTCTATTGAAGAGATACTTTGTGTCAGTCATTGTAATAGGTGCTTTACTTACATTCTTGTTAATCTTTAAAATAACATTCCAGAATCAAACCTCCCATTTTGTAGAAGAAACATGTGCAGAGTAATTTATTAATTAGCAGTTATTTATGGAATACTTACTAAGTGCTAAGCATTATCTTAGGCTTCCAGGATATATCAGTATATAAAACAGATGAAAAAGAATCCTGACTGCACAGAGCTTATGTTCTTATAGGAGAAGACAATAAATTGAGTGGCACAGCTTGTGAGACGGTGATGGGTATAAAGGAGAAAATAAAGGAGGGAATTTATGTTTAGAGCAGGAGTGAACACCGTGCATACCCTGCTGAGTGTTGCGATTTGTATAGTGGATTAAGGAAGGACTCAGTGAGAAGGTGTTGTCTGAGCGAGTGAGCCCTGGAGGTATGTGGTGGTGGGTTCGTGGGGGAGCGGAATAGCAAGGGCAAAGGCCTGAGGCCATTAATGTTTAGGAAGGTCTAACTCCAAACCTGGGCCCCTTACAGCGCACAGTAACCTGTCTAGTAATTCTCTGTGACTTCCATTATATTTTGGTACTTAGATGACCTAGTAATTTATGTTTCACGATCAAATATTTGTAGAATACTTATTTTGTACAAATTACTACAGTGATAAAAATAAGTTGTAGACCTTGCCTTTGGAAACTTATGGTTTAGGGGAAGAGTGAACATCTGTGTGTATCAAATGAATGAAAACAAAACACTTCTCAAAATCCAGATTGTACCCTTTCACACATTGTCCCATTTGACCCTCGTAGGCCAGGTGGTCTGATTCTTGGATAAGTGTCAGAGTCAGGGCAACAAGGTGGCCAATAAAAGATACAGAGACACATTATGGGTGCTTTAATGTAAAAGGAGGTCTCTCTATGTGAGGTGGGGAGAGGACGCTTCATGAACGTATATATCAGTGACACACCCAAGGGAGGGTGCAGACAAAAATATGACTGGCAGGTTGATTTCTAAGGAGAGATGTGAGGGATGGCATCGGGGACCCCATCTTTTGTTTGGCTGAGGAGGGAGAGAGGTGGCCCCCAGGAGTCTTCCTGGTAATAGGAAATGCTTGGGACTGGGTGTTAACAAACTACAGCACAGAGCCAGGGAGGAGTCAACAAGGGTAATGAAAAAGAAATGGCTGGGCTGAGGCTAGAGCAGAATGTTTTTTAATCCTCTTTTGGGGCCCTTACAGGGCTTCTCTCTTGTTCTGAATAATTGTGTCCTTGTGGTTAGCCTCCTAGGTAGGGGAGTGACAGGCTGCACACAGGCGGATGGGAGGGTCTCTGGCCATCCTTGCATCCTGCATCACTGGGCCTGGGAAAAGCAGAGGTCAGGGCCCAGGATGGAGCCCACCCGACCGTTGGTACAGATGGGAATGTGAAGCAATGAGTCAGGTCCGTTCCTGAGCATGTGCTGTGACAAAGGAAGTTGCAACATTTTTTTTCTTTCTTTTTATAGAGTAAGGAGGGGGAAAAACCATCTTCCAGTAAACCTCAGAACAAGTATCTAGTCTGTGATGGATGGTTACTGCCCCTCCCCTGTCAATGCTTTACAAATACAGTCTTGTTTCCTCCTTCTGTCTCCATCTACACCTTCCAGTCTCCATTTCCTCTGAGACATTGTGTCTCTGTGGCTGGGCTATCTGTGTCTCCAAAGAGGACAGTTGTCCATGACTTACATGGAGGAATCTTGATAGAGCATTTTCTCCATTGTCCTCCATGCAAGAGAGGTCTTTTGCAACAACTCAAACCTGGAATGTTGCTGGTGACCTCTCCCTTGATACTGAGAGCTCTTTAAATATGACAGGTGGTTCCTGATACCCACCTGGCATCTCTTGCTCCTGCATTGGTCTGTGTTTGTTTGGTATCAGAAGATTGAAGCAATACTTGTCTCTTAACGCAGGTATAACCACTTAGTTGGGAGAGTCAGAGTGTGTGTCTAGGCAGAAATCAGTCTGGAAGATTACATATGTTAATCTGGAGTCCTGCGTCACATTTGATTTTGGCCTGTGTGTGGTAACTGGGCAAGAATCCAGTTGTACTTGGAAATGTACAGACGATATATTTTCCTGATGAAAACCCTGAGGTCTACCTTTCTTTCCTTCCTTCCCTGAGATTCCTTTCCTATCTCTTGGATTGCTGTATCCCAATACAGCTAAAATTTCCAGTACCATTGAGCTTTGAGACTCCAGCTTTATTTAGTGGAGTGAGGGATATTCTAGAAAATGAGGGCTGCTTGCTCTGAGGAAGCTGGGAAATGGCACAAGGCATCAGGGGTGCCCAGGATGGGGTGATGGCTGCTGTTGTTAATTGCTTTCCCTAGCGGAAAAGGGCAGTGTCTTTAGGGGTGAGAGTTTTTGTTCAGGTTGTTTGTTCTCTGTACCTGTTAGCACTGATAGGGCTGACCAGGAGCTCCTCCTTTCTTGCTGTTTGCTTTGAATTTGATCTCCCTGTCATCAGGTAGGTCTCTTCAGACTAGAGATGAGCTCAGACAGGGTGAGGGGGCCCAGAATTTGCTTGTTTGCCTGGATAGTGAATGCATAGCCCTCTTTCACAGGGAACTGTCTGGCCAATATGGTAGCCACTAGCTGCATATGGCTGTTTATGTTAAAATTGAGAAGAATTTACAATTCAGTTTCTCGGTAGCATTAACTACATCTCAAGTGCTCAGTGGTCAGCTAGTGCTTCAGTGTTGTGCCCCGCAGAGAGAGAACATCCCATCATAGAAGATTCTCTTAGTGCAGGATTCCAAGATGATCATTCTGTGCTTTGGTAAGGATTTATCTGAGCAGGAAGGGGATTTGTAGAAGGGCATGAGGATGATAGGTTTTGAGGTAGAAGATAATCATTTATAAAACGATCTGAAAAAGTGTTTAGTTTGTCTTGTTTAGGACTGTCTCCTTATAGTGGCTCCCAACCAGGATGACTATCGGAATTGCTTGTGGGTAGCATTTCAAGATACAGATTCCTGGGCACCACTCTTTATATTGTATGGTGTCTAAGACTCCACAGAGGTGGTAATCAGGAATGTGTATTTTTAGTGTGTTCTCTAAGTGATAATTATCTGGGTTTGGCAACCACTGATCTATCTAACCTATGCTTAAATTCCTCTAGTGATGAGTGACATTATCCCCCTTTAGGAAAGCCATACCATTAAAAAAAAAAATTGCTATTGTCAGGGGCAATGATGTGTGCCTCAGCTACTTGGAAGACTGGGATTACAGCCTCCTTGCTTGAGGCCAGGAGTTCAACACCAGTCTGGGCAATATACTGAGACCCTATCTCAAAAAATAAATAAAATGGGAATAATTATCCCCACCTCTCAGAGGGGCTGTGAAGCTGAAATAAAGCATTATCCATACTTATCTGGAGTCCTAGCCAGTGTCCTTCCTTTAGAATATATCTGGACTGCCTGGTCTGGCCATTATCATCACATACCTGGATTGCTGGGCAGCCTTCTCATTGGTTTTCCTGTTTCCACCCTCACCCCTCTAACAAATCTGTTTTCCATGCAGCAGCCAGAGGGAGCATTAAAAAAAGAAAAAAAGATCACTATTGTTAAATTTTTGTGTTTATTGAGTCCAAAATTTGGTTTCCTGACTTTGTGAAATCCATTCACACTCATTGCATCTTCTAGAGGCTCGTGGAAGCATCACCTGAGTCCCTGCACTCAGCCTTCCCAAGGTATTGGAGCACAGCTGTGCTGTGGGCCCTGCCTCCAGTACCAGGGTGTGTTCAGAGTGCTCGACTTGCCAAGGGTTCTAGGGAGCTGCATCATTCCCAGGAGCCTCCCGGTTGTCCGCCTTGCCAAGTGACGGAGGAGAGGTCTAAGTCTCTGTGGAGCCTGACAGAGCCATGCGTGCCGTTGCCTCTCGGTCTCCTGCTCCCCAGGAGGAGTCCTGTTCCTCTGCGTGGTCAGTGCTTGCTGTTTGAGGGTACCACCTGGTTTTCTTCAGAGGCACTGAGAGACTCAGCCATCCATTCCTATCAGATATGACCACAAACATTACTTCTCTTTAGAGACCTTTGGGAGCCTCCCCTCACCTCTAGAATAAAGCTCAAACTCTTTTTTAGACAGAACCTCAAGCTGTCACCCTGGATAGAGTGCTGTGGCATCACAGCTCACAGCAACCTCCAATTCCTGGGCTCAAGCGAGTCTCTTGCCTCCACCTCGCAAGTAGCTGGGACTACAGGCGCCTGCCACAATGCCCGGCCATTTTTTGGTTGCAGCCATCATTGTTGTTTGGCGGGCCCGGGCTGGATTCGAACCCGCCAGCTCAGGCATACCTGGCTGTTGCCATAGCCGCTTGAGCCACAGGCGCTGAGCCTAAAGCTCAAACTCTTAAATGTGGAGTCCAAGCAAGCTGGCGTGACCTTCCTTTCTGCCTGCTCCCTTCTGGGAGATCACTGCTTCCCACTCTGCTGTGTGTTTGTCTGCTTCCCTGTCTTCTCTCGGGCTTTCCATTTGTTCATTCTTCTGTATCCTTTCTGGTAGAATTGTATTCATCCCTCGAGGCTCTTATTAGAATTTTACTTACCTGCCTACCCCAACTCCAGGCAGAATTACCCCACTTCTGCACAGTGGCGGTTTGTGTTTCCTACATGACTGCTATGAACTTCAGTCATCGTCCCTGCCTGCCAGGCTCTCCCCTGCTAGACTGAGCCCCTGGAGGATAAGGGGTTTTCCTCACTCATGTGGTGCCCCTACGTGCAAGCACACCGTGTGACACTCTCGGAGGTAAGGTGCCTATCCACAGTAGTGGTTCTTGCCTGTTTGTCTTTTTTTGGAATCTGGTAAGGCTGCCACAGGGGAGCTAGCGCCCCCTTCCCAGCAGCAGCATTCTTACTCTCAGTGGCCTGGAGCTGATGAGAAAAGTGCTGTTTAACAGCCGATAAAACAAGCAGGGTGTGAGGCTTGGCTGCCTCAGAGGCAAAACTGGTATTTAAACAATAAAGTTAGAAAAATCAGACATTAAAGTGTCAGCTTCAGAAGCAGCTACTTCCAAATATAATCCCGCCCAGTCAGAAGAGATAAATGCAATAATGAGTGGAACTAAAGTTCAGACTTGAGAAGAAAGGGGAGAGGCCTGGGGGTGGGAGGTGGTGAACGTTAGTGAAAGCAGGAAAGGGAGACCTTTGTGCTTCTCTTCTCTGAGGTGGGGCTGGGTGGGAGCAGGGGCAGGTGCTCCACTAGGGAGGGCTGTCCGTGTTCTCTTCTCCTCCCACTTTCTATAGATTGGACTAGTTTTCCTAAGTGGGCAAGAAGAGAAATTGGGAAATTAGGGTAGAAATAAATTCTTCGCTTTTTCCTAAGGTGATAAAGCACACGGTTGTGTTCAGTGGTTAGCAGTGACTATTCAGAAGTGCCTGATGGTATCTCATCTTGTTTTCTTCTGATGCTGCTGGCGCTGACATCAGGGCCCCGTCCTTTCTAGGTCAGAACCAAAGCACAAGGAATTTCCCAGCCACTTGATGGTACCCAGACTCTGACCGCAAGCTCCTTCTCTGCTGAAGCATGCATGCTGGGGACAGTCTGCGGCTTCAAAACAAGGGGACCCTGCTGAAGAGACAGGGCTCCCTGTGAGGGGCCCGGGGCTCGAGGTTGCCCAGCAGCTTGTCATGGTGGTGGTGGGTGTGCCTGCTTCTGTGTTCGGCTGTGCAGAGGTCAGTGGAAGGCACCCTTTCAGGCTCTGCTTCATTATGAATGAAGCAAAAAGCCCCGGAAATCACAGAGACTGCTGGAGGAGCTGCAAGTTCACCCCAGGGTACACAGTACATATGTTTCTAACCCCAAATTAGGGTCTCTCTGACGGTTTTTCCTTGGGGGTGATAAGGGGTATTAATTTCAGATGCAAGAGAAAATCTGATATAGGTCTCATATAAAAGTACTAGACTTTCTGGGAAATTCTGAAGATTAATGCCATGTCTGAGAGTCTCACACTCATTATTTCCTGTCCAATTGTCATTTGGGTGGGGAGTGTCCTGAGGCCCCCTTGCTGGTCAAGCTTGGTCAGCCTTCCCCCTTTTCCTTTCCAGATTCTTTGCTGGAACAGTGGCAGTGGTAGCTGAGCTCACCAACCCGTATGTGGTGCTTATGGTGGTGACTTCTCACTGACCATAGATGTGAACATTGTATTGAATGCAGTCACCCAGTTACCCTCAGAGCCAAATGCAAAACAGTGGGTAAGGTCTGCGGTAACGGAGGACTTGAGAAGGGAATAAAAGCAGCTGGCTCATCTGGAGGTCCCTGGGTGACATGAGCACAGGTGATCCATAGCCCAGGCTGGCCTGAAGGGTATGCATGGGTTCATTTCCTTTCATGAAGTTTTTTTTTTTCCTTGTTAATCAGGCCCAGGCAGGGTTCAAACTCTTGGTCCCTGATGTGCAGAGCCAGTGCACTAACCACTGAGCATGGCACCCCCGTTTTATGAAGTTTTAATGATCTTTGCAGAAGCTTTATTTTTTTAAATGTATTTTTATTTATTTATTTATTTTTTGAGACAGAGTCTTACTATGTGGCCCTTGGTAGAGTGCAGTGTTGTCACAGATCACAGCAACCTCAAACTCTTGGGTTTAAGCGATTCTTTTTGCCTCAGCTTCCCAAGTAGCTGGGACAACAGGGGCCTGCCACAACACCTGGCTATTTTTTGTCACAGTTGTCATTGTTGTTTAGCTGGCCTGGGCCAGATTTGAACCCACCAGCCTCAGCGTATGTGGTTGGCGCCAAGACCACTGTCACTCCACTACGGGACGGAGCCTGCAGAAACTTTATTACCTCTTGAACTGAATAACGAAGATACTGTGCATGTATGTGTGTGTGTGTGTGTGTGTGTGTGTGGTCAGTCTGTCCATTTATTGGTTCATTGGAAGTTTATCAAGAGAGCAAAGCATTTCTTATATGCACCAAATGGTAGAACTATGAGTAGGGGACTGGCTGAACATGGAGGAGGGAACCGTCTATTTCTCCAAGCATGATGCCAGTCCCGCTATGCTCTGTGACCACGTGAACTGGGGAGCAGTTGGCAGCACACCTTACCAGATTAAAGGGTTTGAGAAGTTCTGTAGAAAAAGAATCTGTTCAGCTTTGTTTAACCTAATGTTTATAACATATATAGGACTCTTTTTATTTATCACTTATTAATGTCCTAAGGAATACTATTTGAGAAATGGCAATAAAATTAATTTCCTTGCTGTGGGAGAACTGACCAGTGATTCAGAGAAAAAGTCACCTAACTCTGGGTCAACACAGGTTGGAGAAGGTTGTGTGTGGTGGGGGGTGGCAGGGAAGGGCCCTGGCAGGTGGTTTCTATTGAAGTTGGCACCGTCTGCATCCCTGTTGGCTTTGTGCTTCTGGAAAAGCTTTTGTCCTGGTTTGAAAATACTCAATAGCAGCTACATCTGTCATGCCTGGGAAGCACCAGTTTGCAGTGTGGGGAATGAAGGAGCAGTCAGCGGACACTCCTGATTGAGGCCCAGCCTGCTAAGAGCTTCTCAATATTGGAGAAGGGAGGAGTTCTGGAGGCAGCTGCTTGCTAATCCTGGAAGTGGAGGGGAACAAGATTTAGCTCCCTTATCTCTTTCCATTCTCCTTTTCTGGTGGGGGAGGTTGTGTTGACCCTCAAGGGGACCGTGGAGAAGAAGCAGGTGGGCTGGATGTTTTCTGCCCTCCCCTCTAAATCGAAGGGCATCTGGAGGGCGGGCCAGGTCAGGGAGACACTTAGCTCTCGATTACCCAGGGGACCTGAGATTAAGGAATTTTGGTTTATATTTAAGGAAGAATTCAGAGTTATAAACTAGATACTGAAGTTGGTAAAGTTTTAAAATTTGAAAATCTTGACTAGAATTGTTTTCAGACTGTTGGTAGCCGGAGGTGGATATGAGGGATTGGTCCAGCTGACGCAAGCCCCCGAGAAATGCCTGGGGGGCCTCATTGGATTCTCCACTTGGAACAAACCCAGGCCTAGGGAATTCCCAGAACCTGTTGCAGGGCTCAGGCCCTTCTGGTGCAGCTCTCTGGGAGGCCATGGTTATATCTAAGGAAATCAGCAACTGGAAACAAATGGGAATGTGGGGTGGGAATTTGGCTATTGTATACTTCTAGTGTCCAGAGACCTCAGTGTTATTAACACAGGGCCAGGATTTCCTATTTCTGTTTGTTCATATGATTGGTTGGTTGATTGAATTTCAAGGGGCTGATTTCCCCCTTTTGACCCTCCGGAAGATTTAGTCTACCTCAGGCAGGAGCAGTGGTGAGGCGCCCTTCATCTCCCAGTTCTTCTGGCCACCTCTCTGCCTTTCCTTGGCCACAGCCACAGGGTCCCTGAACCCTCTGATTTCTTGCCCTTTGTTAGTGGAGAAAGGCTAGATGCCCAGTGGACCACCCCTTTCCCCTGGGAAGTCTGGGTGGCCTGGCCTTGGTTTGGGAAGCAGGAGTATTCACTGCCGCTGCCAACTGGGGCTGTACTTGCAGACTCCCAGGCTCCAGGTCTCTGGAGGGACCAGCAGCTCTGATCCCCATGAGCCTGCTGTGGCCCTCAGGAAGGCAGCCCTTGCCAGGAACTGCTGAGCTCTGCATGTGGTGGGTGTGGGGCAAGGCTGGAGAAGGCCTGGGAGCAGGGTATAGAGGACAGGATGACTCCCTCCTCCCCCATCAGCTGGGAATGCATCACTGCTGCTGGGAAAGACATTTAGGCCACTTCTGGACAAATTGGTCATTACGGAAATTCTTTCTTACCTCTGGGTGGGGCTTACTTGTTCTGATGAGTCTTTAGATGTGCTGTTTCTAGGTCCTGGCTGTGAATGCTAAGCATTTACCTGCTGTCCCTCAAGGCCAAAAGGCAGGCAGTGCCTGAGCCCCGTTCCTGTCTTTGTTCTCCCCTCGCCTATTATTCTGACATCCCCCATCAGCTGGGCAGATTTGTGGTTCTAGAAGGTGGGTAGGCATGTGGTTGGGGGTGGGATGGTACCATGTACCATTGCTCTCCTCTCTCCTTGCTGGGCCTCAGTTTTCCTGTCATGGCCTTGCTTGCAGCTGTTGCACGTCTGGGCCTAGGCAGAGTGTCCTGTGTCCTGCATGATGAGATTCCCAGATTTCCCTAGGTGGTGGTGGAGTGGGGAATTCCTCACTCCCAGGCAACCCAGAGACTTCCTCTGGACTCCTGTTTCCAAGTCTTGACCTCTAAGTAGCCTGTCCTAACCCCACCACCCCCAGGGAGAACGGTGGGAAGGAAGTCCTGCCAGAAGGTTGTTTTCGGTTTGTCAGTTAGTGGTCTTTGGTTTAAGAAACAGACCTATCTCCCCTTTGTCTTTAAAATCTAGTGCCAGAAGCCCTATACTCTCTGATTTCCTTGGAAACCAGATTGACAAAGGCAGAGAAAGAGGGGCTGGGTATCGGTACTGAAATTCAGGAGGAGTCCCCAGGTCCCCTATAATTTTCTAGGGAGTCCACATGGCTTACTGAGGGTCTGGGTTGTAGTCCTCACTCTGCCACCAGCTGGCTCAGTAACTATGGTGAACATCCACATTTCTCTGCGCCCCTAGTTTCCATTAAGGTGCTTAAGGTGGAAATAATATTGGCACTGAGATTCTGTGCCCGAGAGAACTGCTGTGGGGATGTGAGTGTGTGTGGGGGGCTGTTGTGGCTAATCAGTAAAGTGGACGGTCCACATGTAGACAGTGGAGAGCTGCCTGGACCCAGGCCCTTTCTTTGAGGACACATGGATACAGCAGCAGACTCCTTGCCTTTGCCTGTGTGAAACCGATGGGAGCTTGAGGAAGCTTTAATTGCATCTGTGCATTCCTGTTTCCTATCTAGAAGAGTGCTTTTCGCAGTTGCTGGGTGGGAATAGTAGACTGTCAGAACACATGAGGGATCCTTTCAGCGGATCCCTTCATAGTATGTTGATCCCTACAGCAAGGCCAGAGAGGGGCAAGACCCACACAGCCAGATAGTGATAGAGCTGGTCCCTTAGGAACAAGAACTTAACAACAGTAACTGTGCTAAGATTGCCTGTTCCCAGGTCAGCCTGGCCTTTTGCAATTCTGCCCTTGAGAGGCCCCTGTGTTGGCTGAAACCAGCCCTCTTCTTCCCCTTGCACTTTCCTTCCCTGATCTCCCAGCCACCTCTTGTTTCTCTTGTGGTGCTCCCACCTGCTGTTACTTCCTTCTCCCCACAACTTTTTATTATGAAACATTTCAGATGTACAGCAAACTCAAAAGAATGTATAGTGAACACTCATTTACCCAACCACTAGATTTTGCCGTTAGTCTTTCTATATTTGCTTTTCCAGGTCTCTTTCCATCTTTTATCCGTTTACCAGTCCACCTTATTTTGGGGATGCATTTCATAGTAAGTTGTAGGTGGCAGTGCCCTTTACCCACAAACATTTCAGCATATATAGGCATTAATTAGATTTCAATATTTGTCCATGCATTGTTTTCTTTCTTTCTTTATTTTTTTGATACAGAACCTCAAGCTGTTACCGTGGATAGAGTGCTGTGGCATCACAGCTCACAGCAACCTCCAATTCCTGGGATCAAGCGAGTCTCTTGCCTCCGCCTCCCAAGTAGCTGGGACTATAGGCGTCTGCCACAACGCCTGGCCATTTTTTGGTTGCAGCTGTCATTGTTATTTGGCGGGCCCAGGCTGGATTCGAACCTGCCAACTCAGGTGTACGTGGCTGGCGCCGAGCCTGTTTTATTTTTTTAATGGTAAAATTTAACAGTGAAATGCACAACTCTTAAGATACCATTGATAAGTTTTGATAAGTGCCTTTATCTGTGCAACCCTAACCGCTGTTCACATATAGAACAACAACTTTTATTACCCTACTAAGTTCTCCCATGGTCCTTCCCAATCATTCCCACACTTAACCCTCACAGGTAATTATACCTCTGATTTTTTTTCACCATAGATTAATTATTCCTGTTCTGGAACCTCATATAAATAGGATGATCAGTGTAAACTCTTTTATGAGGTTTGTCTACGTGGTGAAACATACCAGTAATTATTCCTTTTTATGCCGAGTAGTATTCCCTCATGTAGATATAATTTGTCCATTCTCCTGTTGATGAACATTTGGGTTGTTTCCAGGTTGGGGCTATAATGAATAAAGCCCCTATGAACATTCTTGCACAAGTCTTTTTGAGAACATAATGTTTTCATTTCTTTTGATTAAATACGTAGGAGTGTAGTTGCTGGGTTCTAGGAGGCTGTTACTTCTTGTTCCTCTCTCACTTTCTGCCCTGCCCTCTCGTTGTGCTCTGCACCCAGAAATGCAAGTTTTAGTAAGGGCCTTATTGCTCCTCTAGCTGGATGTCTTGCCCAGTGTAGGAATCTCCTGGAGAGTCCACCTGGTGCTCTCCACCTGAATACTTACAGGGCTGGGGATCCCTTCAACCTTACAAGGCTCTTACTATTGTGGGATGACTCCAGATATTTCTCCCTTGAGGAACCACATGTGGCAGATTGAATCTAGTCCCTTTTCTGTGAAGCCCTGTAGAATTTTAGGACTGTTACCACTTCAGGCCCTCAGTTGTTCCTTTACAGTTTTTGTTCTTCAGGCTGGAAACCCCAATTTATTGATGCTTCTCATGTATCGTAGTTCTCAGATCTTTTATATCCTGGTATCCTCCTTTGGAAGTTTAATATTTTTTTCTTATGTGTTGCCCAGAACTAAGTACTGGATTCTTTTTTTTCTTGAGACAGAGTCTTACTTTATTGGTCTCAGTAGAGTACTGTAGCGCCACAGTTTACAGCAACCTCAAACTCTTGGGCTCAAGCAATCAAGTGATCTATCTACCTGCCTCAGCCTCCCAAGTAGCTGGGACTACAGGTACCGACTACAGCAGAGGCTCAGCAAGGAGAGAGGAGAGTGAGGGTACAGTACCGTCCCACCACCATCCCAACCACATGCCTGCCCACCTTCTAGAACCACACGTCTGCTCAGCTGATGAGGAATGTCAGAACAACAGGCAAGGGGAGAACAAAGACAGGAACAGGGCTCAGACACTGCCCTGCCTTCTGGCCTTGAGGGACAGCAGGTAAATGCTTAGCATTTTTAGAGATGGGGTCTCATTCTGGCTCAGGTTGGTCTCGAACTCATGAGCTCAGGCAATCCACCCACCTCGGCTTCCCAGAGTGCTGGGATTATAGGTTTGAGCCACCACCACACCTGGCCTGTAAGTGCTAGATTCTAGATGTGGTCAGATATCCTTTCTAGATGTGTGAAAAGTACAGTGTGGATGGATCGGGATTCCTGTCTTGGTCTAGGTACTTGATCTCAATGAACTGAAGGTGATGTTAACTTTTTGGCAGCCACATCATGGCATTAGATCAGATGAGTTAGTGTTTGTAAATATGCCACAAATCTAAGTTTAAGATACTCATTCAGCGTACAGTCATTTACAGCCTCTGATATTAATAGCATTTATTGTGTGCCATTTCCTCATTTAATCTTTGCCACCAAATAATGAGAAAGGTGCTATTAAAATTGAATTAACAAAAACTCTTTGATATAAAACAAGGTTTCTTAGCTTCAGCACTATTGACCCTTTAGACCAGATAAGTCTTTGTTATGGGGGACTGTCTTGTACTTCGTAGGAATTAGCAGTAGCCCTGGCCTTTACCTGCTAGATGCCAGTTGCAACCATCTACCCATCCCTTTAGTTGTGACAACTAAAAATGTCTTCAGACATTGCTAGGTGTTCCCTGGGGGATGAGGGGCACAATTATCAAGGTTTAGAACCTAGTCTCTGAGGCTCGGCGCCTGTGGCTCAACGGGCTAAGGCGCCAGCCACGTACACCTGAGCTGGTGGGTTCGAATCCAGCCTGGGCCCGCCAAACAACAATGACGGCTGCAACCAAAAAATGGCCGGGCGTTGTGGCGGGCGCTTGTAGTCCCAGCTACTTGGGAGGCGGAGGCAGGAGACTTGCTCGAGCCCAGGAATTGGAGGTTGCTGTGAGCTGTGATGCCATGGCACTCTACCCAGGGTGACAGCTTGAGACTCTGTCTCAAAAAAAAAAAAAAAAAAACAAACAAAAAAACCTAGAACCTAGTCTCTGAGAAGAATATTTAAATAATATAGCTCTTCCTGAAGGGTAATCAGTATTAGCTCTTTGGTGTATATACTTCCAGATTACATTCTTTACATTCCTAATTGTTCATGGTTCTAATTTGTATGAATTTCAGTTGTCATGGATTAGTTAAATAACACCAGTTCCCCAACAACATGGCTCAAATTTCAGTTGCCATGGTATATTAACTCTGAGTAATTGTATATAATACAAACTTTGCTGTTAGCTTTTCAGTCCACCAATCACTATGTACATAACAGATGCTCCTTATGGTCACTGCCCATCTGTTCACTTCACACAGACAGGAAAGTGTGTAGTTGTGTTGCCTTCTTGTCTCCTAGTGAGAAATTCGTGACATCTTGCAAAACTGGACAATGATTGAGGGTATCGGCCAACAAAGATGAAATTTCAGCAAAGAAGTGGAAGTGTAGTAATGCTGGAAGTGAAATCTGAGCCAAATGTAATGGAATTACAGAATAAATACATGACTATGGGAATGTCAACACTGCCACCCTTCAGGACTAACGTGTGTAGCCAGCAGCTAGGGGACTCGTTAAAGGTGACACGCTGACATCACTGGAGAAAAGGTTGAAGAGATCCCAGGGGAAGTGACAATGGGGGAAGAAAAGACTTCACATTAAAGGCACTCCTGGAGGTGTTTCACAACATTGAAAGTGCCGCAGAGGATAAAAACCTGCAAGCTGATCTCAACTGAGGAGTATGACAGTTTGTGAAGGCGTATAAAAGATGCCCTTCTGTGTTGTATGTTAAACAAGAAAGCAAGCACTGTTCAAACTGTTCTAGATAAGCTTTTTACTAAGAGATAAAACTCATTCTCAGGCATTCCTATGTCTTAGATTTCAGTATAAGAGATAAATATTAGTTTTACTTTTTTTTTTTATTTTCTTATTCATTTATAGCTTGGCAGTAACATGTATAATGTTTTTACTAAATTTTAAAGGTCATAGAACAATCATAATTTTCCCCATCGATGCATTAGATTGCTTTACGTGGTCATTTTGATGGTTCTGCATTACTTTTGCAAAGCAAGAGCTGCCTATATTTACAAAAGCGTGAGTGAACACTCACATAGACGTATTTCTTTTTTTTTTCTTCTTCTTCTGGAAAACATTTTACAAAAGTGGTATCAGATTATGTATGATGAGTTGTGGCTAGTTTTTGCTTGGAAGACTATCTTTCTGAATAACTTTAGAATTTAGATATCTAAATCTACCTCATTCTTTTTGATAACTGCATATTATTCTATGGTGTGGATATGCCATAATTTAATTCATCTGGTTTCTATTAATAGATACTTAGTTTATTTCCACTTTCCCCCCAATTTATAATAATGCTAAAGTGAATATCTTTTTTTTTTTTTTTTTTTGAGACAGAGCCTCAAGCTGTCACCCTTGATAGAGTGCCATGGCATCACTTCTCACAGCAACCTCCAACTCCTGGGCTTAAGCTATTCTCTTACCTCAGCCTCCCAAGTAGCTGGGACCACAGGCGCCCGCCACAACGCCTGGCTATTTTTTGGTTGTATTTGTCATTGTTGTTTGGCAGGCTTAGGGCTGGATTCAAACCTGCCAGCTCTGGTGTATGTGGCTGGCACCCAGCCACTTGAGCTATAGGCGCCGAGCCTAAAGTGAATGTCTTAGACAGATACTTCTATAGCCTCCATTTGATGGATGAGGAAATTTAAAGAACATGAAATAACTGGTTAGGGCCAGGCATCTACTGAGCTTAGAGCTGGTGTTTGAACTTGGGGCAGTGTAATTTCAGAGCCCTTTTTTATAAACACAGTGTTTTTTTTTTTACCTCTTTCCTGTATTTAGAAGCAGCTTTTAAGGACAACAACAAATAATAAAAGAGTTTGTTAAACTAGGCATAATTCTCAATGCAGTTATGTTATTGTTGTTAATTAAGCAACAACCCTCTGAGGTAGGTACTATTATTATCCCTGTATTACAGCCAAGGAAACTGGAGGTGTAAGGTTAGGAAACTTGCCCGGGAGTCCCATAGCTAATTAACTAGAGGGAGTGGGACTTCTCTCAGGCACTTGGCTTCAGAGCCCTCTTTCACACTCATGTTATATGGATGTGACTTGACAAAAATCTCTGCACATGACTTTTTGGTTAGTTTTGGCCCATATTTTCTCCTGAGCTGATATTTTAAAAATCTACCTATCCCCCCTGACGTCCCCTCTCCCCTTTTCATTTTTTGTGACTTGCAAGTTTGATGAGCTTTCTGTCCACTCTGCCTTCAGTTAGAGTAGATAGGAGCTTTTTGGTGAAAAAGAAAAAAAGCTGGGGGCGGCACCTGTGGCTCAGTGGGTAGGGCACCAGCCCCATATACCGAGGGTGGCGTGTTTGAACCAGGCCTCAGCCAAACTGCAACAAAAAATAACTGGGCAAGGCAGTGCCTGTGGCTCAGTGAGTAGGGCACTGGCCCCCTGTACCTAGGGTGGAGGGTTCAAACCCGGCCTGGGCCGAACTGCAACAAGAAAATAGCCGGGCGTTGTGGCGGGCTCCTGTAGTCCCAGCTACTCGGGAGGCTGAGGCAGGAGGATCGCCTAGGTCTATGAGCTGGAGGTTGCTGTGAGCTGTGTGATGCCCTGACACTCTACCGAGGGTGATAAAGTGAGACTCTGTCTCTACAAAAAAAAAAAAAAAATTAGCTGGGCGTTGTGGAAGGCACCTGTAGTCCCAGCTGCTCGGGCGCTGTGTGACACCATGGCACTCTACTAAGGGCGATAAAGTGAGACTTTGTCTCTAAAAAAAAAAAAGAAGAAAAGAAAAGCTGGGACTGCATTCCTTGGTTTGCCACTGGAAGTGTTTTGTGACTTTAGTCAATAAGCAAATGTTTATTGAGTTCCTCCTAAATGCCACATTTGGGTTTCGGATTTGGAATCAAAAGATAATCATGACGTTGTCCCAGCCTCCAAGAGGTACATGGGGTACATGGTCTATAGTGGGAGGAGAGGTCGTTTTATAAATAACGCTGGGGTGTGCTGAAGTAGGACTTCAACAAGAGTTATGGGAATAGAGAGGAAGAGATGAAGTGGTCAGAGAGGCCTCACAGAGGAGGGGACTCTATGCTGGCCCTGAAGGGTACAAAGACCTAAAGTCATGAAAAGGCTTGGCCTGTTAGCGGGCATGAAGTTCGGTGTAGCTTAGGTGTAGGGAATGTGATGGGAGCTGAGGGTAGAGATGATATGGGTAGGAATTAGGAAAGACCAAGTGAAGGAATTTGGATTTTATCCTATTACGGTGGAGATGTATAAGGAAGAAAATTGCCTGCTCAGATTTATGTTTCAGAAGGTGACTGGCTTATATCAGAACAGAGTACGTCTCCCATCTAGGAAGCAGTTAGATAGCACCCAAGAGAAAAGGGGGTGTACCCAAGTATGTGGCAGTAAGACCGGAAAAGGGAAGATGCATCTGGGAGATTTTCCCAGAAAAATATTGAATTGGTTGTGTGGGTGAGGGAGGGAGAGAGAGGCTGAGGATAAATACTTTGAGATTTATATCTGGGAGCCTGGCTAGATGGTGATGTCATTGCCTTTTGCTGAGATCCAGGAGCAGATCTGAGGGGCAGTGAGTTCAGTTTGGTGCATGTTCAGCAGCCTGTCCTAGATGCATTAAACAGCGCTTTATTATCAGGCATTTATAACAACTGCAAATATTACCTAAGTGCTTTGTCATCTCACTCCCTCTTTTCTTTGTCATCCCGAAGGTCTGGCAGGAGACTTTGTCCATGTACCTTTTAGAAGTCTGGCATCCCTTTGGTAACTCTGCTAACCAGGAAGGGAAATTAGTTTGCGATGGCTTCTCAGGGAGCTCAGGCTGGGTTGTGACGGTCTAATTCATGATTTGTCCTACAACTTTGCCAGAGACAGATGTAAAGTCGAGCAGTTTGTCCTGTTTCTCCTTTTCTCTTGAAACCAGTGATTTTCAATCTGTGTGCCTCGGCACACTGGTGTGCCGTGAGAGGATCTTAGGTGTGGTGCAAAAATTTTTAAAGATTAATTAAATAATTTTCGAAAGAAGTTTAAAGCACAGTAAGTATATTCTTATTTTTTTTACTCTTTTTTTTGATCAATGTAATTTAAGTATGCCACGAAAGTTTAACTATAGGTTCAAGTAAGCCATGAGATAAAACAAGTTCAAAAATGCTGCTTTAAACAAACAAAAATGCCAAACCAGTCCCTTATATCCTCTTAATTGTCACACTTTATTAACACAGTTTGTGTTTTTTTTGGTGGGGGGGAGAGAGTCTCACTTTGTCACCTTCGGTGGAGTACCATGGCATCAAAGCTCACAGTAACCTCAAACTCTTGGGCTTACGGCATTCTCCTACATCAGCCTCCCAAGAAGCTGGGACGATAGGTGCCCACCACAACACCCAACAATTTTTAGAGACAGGTCTTGCTGTTGCTCAGTCTGGTCTCCAACTCCTTAGCTCAGGCAATCCACCTGCCTCGGCCTCCCAGAGGGCTAGGATTATAGGTGTGAGCCACTGTGCCCGCCCTTTTAGTAACACTTTTGTTTATTTTTGCCTCTTGGCTAGACTGTGAACCCCTGAAGCCCCAGGTGCCTGGAGTGGAGTGGGGACCCAGGGAATGTGTGCTGCCGGGAAGCAGAGCGCTGCCCACCTCCTCTTCCTGTGGGTCCTCACCGGCGTGGTTCAGAAATCAGCCCACAGTTCCTTCTGTATCCTGAGAAGTGATTCTTCTAAGAGTGGAATCTTTTTATTCAATCATTGCTGAGTGATTTGTGTTAGTTCTTGGTTAAGCTTGGATTTGAGGTTGAGAGCGAGAGAGAAAGTAAACGTTTTGCTTCTGCTAGCCTTAAGAGCATTCTCCTTGATAGGAAATATGGAACATAATGCAGGTGAACATCCCCCCAGCCTCTGTCCTTTTTGTATAGTAGAGTCTTTGTCTCCACCAAGGGGCCACTTCTTCCGTGGTTCTTCTCACAGCTTTGGATACAGTTTTAAGACATGCTTTGAGTAGCTTTGGTGTTTTCACAAGCTCTGTCTATTCTGTTCTAAGCCCAAGCTGCTCTCTTTGGGTCTGTTCTGACTTACAGGCAGGTGCTCTTGTCTTTGGACACATCCTTTAATAGCTGAGCTCCTGAGCCCTCCCTGTTCTGTGGCCCTACCATCTGCAGCTGCCTCCTCCTGGTTTCTTCTTAAGAGGATTACTGTGTTTTAGGTGGTCAGAATTCACTTGTTAGAGCCTCAGGCCATATCTTTCCAAATGCTTTCCCTTTTGGGAGTTCTGCCCATACTTGTCCTTTGTCTAAACATCTAAGTATTGGTTTTCTTGAAGTCTAGGCTAAGCAAATTGTTTTTCTCCCAGTTTTTTTTCTTCCCTACTTTGAACTCTAAATTGACGAGGTTACTTCCTCCCAGTGTGGTATTCTTGTTGTTATTGTTTTTGCTAATGGGTGTGTGTGTGTTTAAACATAGTTTACTAGATTTTTCTTCCTGTACTGAATTTAGTTCAAGGTAACTTCCCTTCCTTGTATCTTTAGCTGTGTGAGAGGGGATGTCTTTAGTAAGGTAAAACAAGAATTTATCAGTTCCTTTGTTCTCAGCTAAAGATTTAACCTGTCTCTCATAGACAGCCTCGTGTTTGTTTGTGTTTGGGACTTGAGCGCTGTCTTGTTTCTGGGCCATTTTTGCTGTGTAAAGATTGATTTGTATCATCTCCCTGTGCTTGCATTCTCTCTTGTGTTTACACAATAATTATTTATCTTCTGGTTCTTTTTCCTTCTCTCCTCACCCAGCTGTTCTCTAGTCTCAGGCCTGTGAAATTATGTGCCCCGGTGTTGTGTGTGGCTCTGAGCTGCACTCTTGATCTGCAGGACCCCCTCCTTCCACTTTCTCCCGACACACCCCTCTACCTCCTATTAGATCTGTAGATTAAAGTATACGTGCCATGAATCTCATTCCACCGAATTGGGGTGATGAAGATGAGATTACCTTTATCTCTTGTAATTGAAATTTTCATTTGACTCTGGCAGTTGCACAGGGTCAAGTTGATGGAGGCTGCTGAGGCCAGAAGCAGTGTTCCTGACCTTCTCCCATCTCAGTTTCTCTTGATACTTTGCCCATCTATGTAGATTTTTTGACGTCATGCCTAGATATTACAAAGAACACGGTGTATTTATTCCTGCCACTCAGATTTTAGCTTACAGCCAACTGGGAGAGTTTAGTGTATTTCCTTTCTACCACTGTCTGCCTTGTCTCCTAGGGAAAGGTGCCTTGTGTCTTATAAGCTACAGCCTGTGAAGTTGCTCTGATAGACAGTCTGCCCATTTATCAGTAAGTATTTATTGCGACTCCTCTGTGTTAGCTTCTGCGCTGGGCCTGACGGATGCAGAGATAAGTAGGGCAGCCTGTGAACAGAGCAGGGACAGGAGATAGGTCAGCAGTAAACTACTGTTAGCAGCTTAGAGTTTGTTTGTAAAGCCTCCTTTGTAGTGAGAAAAAGAGCTTGGAGGTTAGACTCTGGATTGGGACTGAATCCTGGCTTTATCACTTCACCAGTCATGTGGCTTTGGCTAAGTTTGGGTAACCTTGGGTCCTGGTTGCCGCACCTGTACAATGACGTCAGCAACTGTCTCTGTTGTATAGGGCTGTAGGAGGCTTAAACATAGCAGTATATAATAAGTGCACCTGGCATATATGATCAGTGCGGTATAAATGAAAATTCTTTTTCTTTCAAAGTTGTAATCATCTGTTGAAAGAAAAGAAACGTCTGTGTCCCTCAGTCTTTCAGTTTCCTGCCTAAGACTCCTGAGTGGCCGACACCCCCACCGTATGCCGTGCTCACTTCCATATAAGTCATGCGTGGTTAGCAATGGTGGTCAGGGGCCTTGGAGCATAGGTTAGCATCTCTTGGTTGCACCCTGTGGGAAGATGCCAGGCCTTCACATCAATGATGTTACCTTTTTATTTTGGGCCTGTGGAGAGCAGGAGAACCCTTCTCTGCTTACCTAGCCTGCATTCAGGGCACATCTAACTGTGTCACCATCTCAGGCCGAGGGTTCAGACGTGAGACCTGAAATGTATTGCACTTCAGAATCCAAGCCCTTGGACTTAATTTTTATAAAATAATTTATGCAGATAAAGATTCAAATAATACATAAAGGTATAAAATGAAAAGAAAAAAAGTACAATGCATACCTCTCTCTAATACCAACTCTCTAGTGGTCAACATTAACTTTTTTTTTCCGACAGAGTCTCACGCTTTCCTGGGCTAACGTGCCCTGGCATCAACCTAACTCACAGTAACCTCAAACTTCTGGGTTCATGTGATCCTCCTGCTTCAGCCTTCTGAGTAGCTGGGCCTACAAGTGCCTGCCACAATGACCAGCTAATTTTTTTTTTTTTTGTTTTGAGAC
>CAUYRH010040578.1:0-30457 GCA_963574655.1 Perodicticus potto
TTTTTGTATCCAGTCAGCCAACCTATGCCTCTTTAGAGGACAATTTAAACCATTCACATTAATTGAAACCAATGATAAATCTTTAGAAAGTCCAGTGGACATTTTTAATCCTTTCATCACTGTGGAAGTTGAATTTGATAAAAAGTTTCTGGGTGAGTTTACTTTTGTGGTGGAGGATTACGCTGGTCATTATGAAGGATAGGTCTGACAATATCCTGGAGAGCTGGTTTAGGTCTAGCAAATTTCTTCAACATGTGTATGTCATTAAAGTATTTAATTTCTTCATCATAAATGAAACTCAGTTTAGCTGGGTACAGGATCCTGGGTTGAAAGTTCTTTAGATTTAGGAGATTAGAAGTAGATAACCATTCTCTTCGATCTTGAAAGGTTTGATCAGAGAGATATGCAGTTATTCTAATATTCTTCCCCTTGTAGGTAATGGATTTCTTACGTCTGGCTGCTTTCAGAATTTTCTCCTTCGTATTAACTTTAGTGAAATTAATTATGATGTGCCTGGAGGATGTCTTATTTAGGTTGAGTCGTGCTGGGGTTCTGAAACTGTCTGCTATCTGAATTTCAGAATCTCTTGGCATGTCTAGAAAGTTCTCTTTCATAATCTCATAATGAAGAGACTCTGTGCCTTGTGACACCACTTCATCATTTTCAGGTATCCCTATAAGGTGAATTTTGGTTTTCTTTGAGTTGTCCCAGAGCTGCCTGAGAGAATGATCCGTTTTTGCTTTCCATTTCTCTTCCTCTTTGGAAGTTTGGGAGCGTTTGAAAGCTTTGTCTTCCATGTCAGAAATCCTTTCTTCTGCTTGCTCCATTCTGTTACTGAGGGATTCTCCTGTATTTCTTATAACTTTGAGGCCTGCAACGTCTTGTCTCAATGTGTCAAAATCTTTGGTCATTTTGTCTGAATTCGTTCAATTCTTGAGACATCTTTTGGGTCATCTTTTGGATTACTGCTTGAAATTCTAATTCCATCTTTTCCTCCATTCCACTGATCTTATTTGGTATCCAGACTCTGAATTCGATTTCTGACATCTCAGCCATTTGCTTATGCAAGGGATCTTGTGGTGTATCTACCTTGTTGGTCCTTGGGGGAGTTCATCTACTCTGATTATTCATATTGCCAGAGTTTTTCTGCTGATTCTGCCTCATGATTATTTTTCACTGTTGCCTATGACTGTCCTTAGAGTTGGGGAGGTTTCTCTCTCAGTTCAGACCCCAGCAGGATCACTCTGTTGTTGTTGCTGGATCTTTGTAGGGAGTGACCTTGTGTAGCTCCTCTGGGACTGCCCTACCCAGGGAGTTCTGGCTGTGGGGGCATCTCTGGGTTGTGGTACGCCTAGATCAAGCAGCAGGGCGTGGGATGGGTTACCTGGTGGCCTTTGCAAAGGGAGCCCGTGTCTCTAGCAGTCTCTGGCTGGGAGGAGGGCTCTGAAGGGAGGGCACGGGTTATGTCGCCTCCCGAGTCCCTGACCAGATGGGCGGGGCAGGTGCAGAGGCAGAGAGGGTAGGGGAGGAGGCCGGTTGTGTGGCTCCCAGAATTCCTGGCCCGGGAAGGTTCCTCGCGGAGTCCCTGGCTGGTGTGGGCAGCAGGCAGATGCCCAGCACAGGGGTCCCAGCAGAGTCCCTGGCCACAGCAGGACAGGTGGCCAGCTGAGGCCTGGCAGATTCCCTGGCTGCTGCAAGTAGAGGGCCGAGTCCTGAAGGGTGTGGATCAGCGCCACATGGGGTCCTGGCAGGCGGCAGGCTCAGGCTGGGTGGGGCACAGATGGGCGCCGCAAGGGAGTTTCAGCAGACTGGCTGCTGTGGGCAGCAGGCTGGGGCACGGATTGGAGTAGGGCCGGGGGTCTCAGTGGGCGAGCTGATGCTGGGCAGAGCACAGATCAGCACCGCCTGGGAGTCTTGGTGTAGTTCTTGGCCGCTGCTGGCAGCAGGCCAAGGCCCAGCAAGGTGCCAATGGGGGCTGAGCGGGGGTCCCGGCTAAGTGGCGCTCCTGGCTGTGGTGGGCAGTGGGCCTGGGGCATGAATTGGCGCTGGGCGGGGGTCCTGGCAGGCTGCAAGCCAAGGAAGGGCAGAGCACAAATTGGCACCACCTGGGAGACCTGGTCGACTTCCTGGCTGCTGCTGGCGGCGGGCCAAGGCCCAATGGAGTTCCTGGCAGCTGCAGGCTGCGGGCTGAGGCCTGGTGGGGTATGGATTGAAGCCGCTCAGGGGTCCTGGCTGCATCCCTGTCCTGGGGTCTGGCGGGGTCTTGGTGGGGCCCTGGAGTCTCTTATCTGGTGGGCCACCAGGTCCAGCAGATAGGGATGGAGGGCGCTGTTCAAGTCTTCCTCCCTCAGTTTTAGCAGAGGTCAGGCTTCTGGTGTGTCAGGTAAGGAGGGAACAGTGTCCTGGAAGTTTTGAATGGCGGAAAACTTCAGTTCAGTTTTTCTGCCTGAAGCTTGGTTTCTTGAAGTCGCCGCTTGCCTCAGAGGTAACCTGCAGTTATCACTTCTCTCTCTCAGCTGGGCTCCCAGTCTTTAGCTCAATTGCGCAGTTTCTGGAGGTTATCTTTCCTTTTGGACAGGAGCCTCTGTGGGAAGCTGCTTCCAGTCGGCCATCTTGCCCCTCCCCCATTTTTTTTTTTTTTTTTAATTAGAGAGCCAAGGAACTTTATTATGGGATAGTTACATTTTGATAGAAAATGAGGAAAATGGAAAGTTCTGAATAGTAAGAGGTCTTACTATTGGTTTTGTGTCTAGAAACACAAGAGAGTGAGAACAGGATGCATAAACTTAAATTCAGGACTTGGGCTTGTTCCAATTCTAACTTTTAAATCCATGTCTAAGTTTTGCTGGTTATCTTTTCTGTAAGTGACACACTGAAAGGTTATACAGGTATAAATGTGTTGAGAAGACGCAAAGAAGTACAAATGAAATGTAGCTGGCTAATGAATTTATCAAGGGAGCTTGCAGGAATTAACTACACAAGATAGTAGCCGCAGTATAAACAAAAAAAAGATATCTCTGAAAAATGAAGTGACAATTGTAATTGGCTTCTGTAGGAGAGATAGCTTGGATGAAATGGAAAGACAGGGAGGGTGCAGGAAGGTTAATTGGAAATGGTTATTTATAGGTTTGTGTTTCTTACAGTCCCTAGTCTGTGAAAGTATGGACTATGATATGCTTATGTAAGCAAGAATTATATTTGAAAAAAAGAAGCACATTCTGGTGATTTTTCAGAAATCTACTGACAGTATCACCTTTAAAGAATTGCACTGTAATCTTCTAGGACTTGACTGAGCTGCTGCAATTGACAACCTGGCTTGAGGGGAGAGAAAGAGCAGAACAATTACCAGGATGGCGGGAGCACCTGTGCCTTACCACATACCTATAGTCCTTACTCACCCCCTTCCTGGTACCTCCTTTCCACCCCACATGCACATGGATATTGGTCTGTCTTTCATGACAAAGAGAATGGTAGCCAGCTATTTTGGAGAGGAGGATAGAGTGGGATGGTTAAAAATTTGGGGGTTGAGGTTACTCTTGTTTAAATGTCAGCTTTGTTTCTCGTTATTCAGCCTTCTATTTAAAGAAAAACTTTAATGTTATCACCTGCTAAACTGGAATAACAACAGTACTATCCCATGGGATTGGTGAGAGGTTTAAATCTGATAATACCCAGATTTACACTTTTAAAGAAATTTTTTCCTATACTTGGAAGAGGAAGTAAATGATATTTGATCACCCATAATGTCTAAAGAGTATTTCATCACATACAGTGTTTTGTGTAAGTTATAAAATGGTTTTATCTCTGTTATACAGATGAGGAAACTGAAGTCTATCAGGATTAAATCTTGTCCAAACCCATTTAGCCACTGGATTAAAGCTCAACTCTCTCTGATTAAAAACCTATCTTCTTTCCTTACATGATGCTTTTGTTCACACAGCTGAGATTTGAATTAAGGCCAAAAAAAAAAAAATTATTATCCATGATTGTAAAGCTGGAATAATTGAGATTTGTGTTTTTCTTGAGATACTGTTTCTATGGACATGGTCACTACTATACCCACCATTATACAAGTAGTTTCCAATGGTTGCTGCAAATTGGAATCGTTTGGGCAGGTTAATTCACCACTATTGCCTGGGTCCAACCTTGAGATTCTGAATTAATTGTTATGTGGGGCTTAGGGATTGAGATTTTAAAGCTCCCCTTATATGCAGACAAGATTGAGACGTGTTGCAGGAAAGGGAACTACATTCCCTGCAACTTTTCTGAGTGGTTGTGGTTATGTTTAGAGTCACGCATCTCTACAATCCTTGCCCTTTTCCTCTATTATTGATTAGATGAAGTCTTATCTATCTAAAGACAGGTTAATCAAATTCTCTTTGTTGAAATTTAATTGTGAAAAAGAAAGACAAGAATGTTGGTTTAGTGGTTTCCAAAGATTAATGTTTCCCAAACTTTTATTTCTTATTTAAAACTTCTAATGACCTATGTTACCTCATACACATCAAATCAGAATGTTTGAGGTGGGAGCCAGGCATTAATGATTCCAGGTAATTACAAGGTGCATCAAGGTTTGGAAACCACTGAAGTAAGCTGTGGGAGCTTAAACCTAATTCAGGTGATGGTGTAGAGCAGCATTTCTCAAATTTAAGTGCTGATTCCGATTCAGTAGGTCTGGAGTGGGACCCCAACTGCTGCATTTCTGGCAAGTTCCCAGGTATGCTGATGCTGGTCTACAGATCATGCATTGAATAGCAATGAGAGAGTCTGAGAAGCTCTGGGAGGAGGCACAAACCAAAATGAGAGAATAGAGATTATGAGACGAGTAACAACACAAGATACAGAATGAAGCACGAGAAGGCAGTATAGGAAGAGGGGCATGGAACAGGTGTCTGCTGAGTGAGGCTGAGAAGCAGCCCTATAGAGAAAATCCTTGAACTTTCAATGCTGACATTCCTGAGGTTCCTTGGATATAGAAATTCCTTTAAGTTGCTGTTGTTCTTAAAATTCCATTTGGATTTTCTGAGTTTGTAATATTGTGTAATTTTATAGTAAACCTTCATTGATGGAAGCAAGCCACACCAAACACTGTTGATTACCCAACATGGTTTCTTTCTCTTCCCAATTTTATTTGGTGATTGTATTGGTTATCTATTGCTGAATAACAAATACTCAAAACTTAGTGCCTTAAGCCAATAAGTATTTATTTTGTGGGTCGGGAACCCAGGAGCAGCTGAATTGAGACGTTCAGGCTGTAGTTACTTGACAACTTGACTAGAGCTAGAGGTTCTTCTTCCAAGAGGACTTGCTTCCATGTCTGCTGGCTGGAGGTCTCGACTCCCTGCTACGTGGACTCTCCTTAGAGTGTCTCATGACATGGACATTGACTTCCCCCAGAGTAAGTGATGAAAGAGAGAGCTGGACCAAGAGCAAAGCTGCAGCCATTTTATGACCTGCTGTTTAATTCACTTTATTCTGTTTGTTAGAGGTAAGCCTTTCACTGCATTCAAGGGAAGGGAAATTTGGCTTCACCTTTTGAAAGATACATCAGAGAATTTGTGGGCATAAAACAACTTCAGGTATTTACTCTCGTCTTTTGAATAGTCATGTGCTTTAGGGAAAGCAGGTTACATTCTCAGCAGGTGGAGCCTCATTGCTTGAAATTAGTGGGTCTCAAAGTGCATCAGCATCACATGGGAGCTGAGTGCAAATACTTGGGCCCCACTAAATAAGAAACATCTGGGGGTAGTGTGACATGAGCCACACTCATGTCAAGCTGACAAGCTCCACAGGTGATTCTAATGTACCTTCACAGTTAATAACCATCAGTCTCAATCAGTGTTGGTAATTCAATTACCTTTGCCAGCTTGGAACTCAGTCTTGGCCCAATATATGGTGAGTTGATATCTAGTGGGGAAAGATTTCATTGCTGTAGAGAAGTACTGCTGGATATGCTTGAATATGTGGCTGCAAACCGTCTGGCCATCAATACTCTGCCTCTTTGGCATTGAGGGTGTCAATGCCAAAGAGGCAGAGCTTTAGAGATGTGTGCTGGGGATCTGGATGTACCCACATGCAAGACTTTCTGCACTTTGGACTTGTGACTGGGTAAGCTGATAAATTTATTTTTTATGCCAATTTGAGGCAAATATTCTGTTACTTGCAGCTAATCTCCTAATTGACAACCCAAGTGAGTCCTTGTAATCAAAAGTGTATAGCTCAGTGGTGTTCAATCCTGTCTGCACTTTTGGGTTAGGTGAAAAGTTTAAAAAAATACAATTTCTAGGATTATATCTAGAGATTCTGACTTAAATAGCTCAGCCTGGAGTGCTGCCATTGCAATTTTTCAATATGTGATTCTAAAGTGCAGGTAGTTGTACTTGAGTCCTTCACCCAGAAGGTGTGCCATATAATCCTACCTTGTACCTGAACTCCTCCCACCTTCCTTTCTTGAATTCACTTGTGTTTTTCTTCTCATGTGGGCTTTTTCTAACAAATGCAAATGATGGGACCTAATTGTAAGTGCTCTCATTAATCTGAAATTAAAAGAAAAATAAAATTGCAGGCAGCATTGAGAACTGTTGGTAAATATGACTACCGAGGGTTTATTTTTCAAAGTACTAAGAACCATTTTTCCTCTGACATCATCTCCAAATTATCTTAGAATGAGAACTATATAAACTAAAAGCAGCAGATGGGCAGTGTGCTTGTAAGAAGTAGGAAAAGGCTTTTTTTCTCATACAGTTGATACTAAAATTACATTTGTTAGGTTAACATGACCACTTTTCTAAATTTATAGACTGATTCTTTTGAATTAAGTAGCTTATGCTGAACTCTGTTACTTCTCGTTTCTCTTCTCTGTCCAAGCATTCTGGGTAATTATGGGAGTCCCTTTGTAAGGAAGTATTTCCTGTGCATTTTTTGGAATTGTTTTTGTAGCTCTTTGTTTATCAGTAAAGGAAATGCCAGCCATATTTCCTCTAACATCATTGAGAGATTCTCTAAATCTTTGTTTTCTCCACTGACTTCTACCCATCACTTCTAATTTTATAATTCTTATTGCAGACTAAAATAGCCCACTAGGATGTATCAGGATTTTCATCATAACACTGGTTGGAGGTAACTGGGCATCAGTGATGGCCTAAGTGTCCAGGGCTAGGGAATGAAAAGGCAAAATGTGGTACATATATGCCAAGGAATACTTTGCTACAGTTGGGAGCAATGAACTAGAAGTAATTTGATTACAGTAGACCCTCTATAAGTTGACCACCCAAGGGACTGGGACCAATAACATACTGGTCAACATATGGAAGTGGTCAACATAGGAGAAAGGCCTGTTGCACTGATGTGTACATAAAGGTCATATCTAGTCTATGAAAATTAGGTCAACTTCAGGGGGAGGTCAATGTTAAAAACTATGGAGCCAACTATGGAGGTTCTACTGTATTGGTCAGAATTTAAAAATAGCATTAAGTAAAAAAATGTAAGAAATAAGACATAGTCTATAGCATAAGGTGATTTTTGGAAATTAAAAACATTTACCTTAAGATGGTATGACTGCATTTTATTTAAAGGATTCTATGTACGTATAGTCTTTGTTTCTACATAGCTATACACACATTTGAATATATAGCTTTAAATACAGTATATTTCCTGTGAGGAAGTGGGGAAGAAGGAAAATTAGCAAAGAGGAGGGGAAAAAGTGAAACAAAAGCCTTGCAGGGATCAATAACATAGTGGTGTACGAATATGATTATACAATATTTATAGCTCAGTTCTACTCCCTGCCTTGCAAGGTCTTTAAAACCCTAAAATATGCAATGGAATTTAAAAATCCATAACTGAGTTTGAGAATTACACATTAAGTAGAAATAAGACAAATGTTAACACTGAAGGCTTAAACACAAGGGTCCCAGGGCAACTATCTGTGCAGGTTGCGTACTACATAAGGGGCCCTACATGGGGTCAAGGAGAAGTTAGAAACCCACCAGTGCTCTGCTTGTTGAGGGGGAACTTTTTTCTAAATCACAGGAAGACACTGTATAGAATAGGGGAGCTCTTGCTGCGACTTTTATTTTGGGAGCTTGGTGATCCTTGATGTGAGAAGGTAAGTTCCAGGAAGGTGGAAACTGTCTTTTCTCCCTGTGTGTCAGCACTGAATATGGTACTGGGTCACACACTTGGTCCTTAAGAGACATTGGTTGCAAGAAATGATTATAAACGTTTGGAACAATATTTGGTCACATTGAAGTTTCTGGAAGTATCACCTCTTGATGAGTATTATTTCTGTGAATCTTGTTAGAATAAACCTCTCCTCATAGACACACGTGTAAGTTAAACATAGTTTTTGGTAACTTGGAAAGAATATCTTAAGCAAAACTTCATCATAGTATGGTAGGCAGTGTGTTCTAGTGGTCAAGAACTTGGACCCTAGACACGGGAAGGGGCAAGTTTGTAAGTTTTAACCCTGGGCTACTATCATTATCACCACCTCCTCGAAACTTGTTCGAAAGGCTTTCTTGGGGCTTTACCCAGACATACTGAATCAGAAACTCTGACTGGGGCCACCAGCAATCTGTGATCCTGATGGATGCTTACATTAGAGGACACCTAGTTTGAACCATTTATTGTGCCATTTCTCATTCCCACCATCTTTTTTCTCTTTTGAGACATAAGGGTCAATTACTGTGAGTTCTCTCTTGAGACATAAGGGTTTGATACCATATGTTGAACCATGTGCCATTTCTCATTCCCACCACCTTTTTTCTCTTTTGAGACATAAGGGTCAATTACTGTGAGTTCTCTTTTGAGACATAAGGGTATGTCTCAAAAAGAGAACTCACAGTAATTGCTGTATTCTAACTGTATCTACACGTTTACAAATAGGGAGACATAGTCTTCTACTGACATACCATATTTAGGCTGGTTTTGGATTTGGTGGTGCCTGACTATACATGTTGTTCTATTTACTTCTCAGAGTTGAATATATATGGCCTAGACACTTAGAGAGACCTTGTTGAAAAGGTGATATAAAAATTGTCATTGTTTCAAAGTCTTTACTAGTTTATTTTTTATAAGCTTCAATTTTATTAAAAAAATTATGAGCATATAATAGCTGTATAACTTTATAGGGAACATGCTATGTTTTGAGACAGGTATGCAATGTGAATTAATCAAATCAGGGTAATTGGGGTATCTATCACCTCAGGCATTTATCAATTCTTTGTATCAGCAATATTACGATTATACTCTTTTAGTTATTTTAAAGTATAACCTAACTTGTTGATTATAGTCACTTTTCTGTGTATCAAATATCGCTCATTCTAACTATATTTTTGTATCCAATAACCAACTGCACTTTATTTCCTCATTCCCACTACCCTTCTGAGCCTCTAGAAACCATGATTCTATTCTGTCTCCATAAGATCAATTGTATTTAACATTTAGCTTCTACATATGAGTGAGAACATGTGAGTTGTCTTTCTGTGCTTGGCTTATTACACTTAACGTAATGTTCTCCAGTTCCATCCATGTTGTTGCAATTGGCAGGATCTCATTCTTTTTTGAGGGTATGTAATATTCCATTGTGCATATGTACCACAATTTCTTTATCCATTCATCCATTCGTGAACAGTTAGGTTGATTCCAAATGTTGGCTATTATGAATAGTGCTGCAACAAATGTGGGAATGCGGGTATCTTTTTGATATACTGATTTCCCTTCTTTTGGATATACACCCAGCAGTGGGATTCTTGGGTCATGGGATAGTTCTATTTTTAGATTCTTGAGGAACTTTCATACCCTTCTTCATAGTGTCTGCACTAGGGGAGTTTACATTATCACCAATAGTGTATGAGGTTCCCCTTTCTTGACATCCTCACCAGCATTCATTATTGCCTATTTGATAAAAGCAATTTTAATTGGAGTGTGATGATATCTCATTGTAGTTTTGATTTGCATCTCTCTGACTAATGATGTTGAATATTTTTCACACACATGTTGGCCATTTCTGTGTTTTGAGAAATATCTGTTTAGATTGATTGCCCATTTTTAATTAGATTTATTTATTTATTTATTTTCTCGTTGAGGCATTGGAGGTCCTTAAATATTCTAGTTATTAATCCCTGTCAGACAAGTAGTTTGCAAATATTTTCTCCCATTCCATGTATTGTCTCCTCCCCTTGTTGATTGTTTCCTTTTCTGTGTAGAATCTTTTAAGCTTGATATGATTCCATTTGCCTAGTTTTGCTTTGTTTGCCTGAGCTTTGTGGGTATTACTCAAGAAGTCCTTGATCAGACAATGTCCTGTTGATTCAAAGCTCAAGGGCTCTTTGGTCAGCAGGTGGTGAATCCTGTCAGGACTGGGTCCTTCTCTTTAGCATAGCACATTTCTTTCTGGCCCAGGGTGGGTCCAAAAATGCCATCCAGGAACTAAGGTCTAGACTCAGGGACTTTAGGAGTCTGCTTGGTACTTTATTTTACCATGGGTCAGCTGGTCCTCAGGTTGTAAAACAAAGTCCTCTGACTCTGTTTCCCTTTCCTCCTGCAGGAGACTCTTCCTGAGCCGCACTCCCTGGAGTTGGGGGAGCAGTGACACAGGCTCTGGCTTGGCTCCCACCACTGGGTCTAAGCCAGCACCCCCAGAGGAATCACCCAAGGCCTGTAGCCGTTGTGGCCTGACTGCCTTACAAATTTAGTCCACGTCTCAGGCTGCGTTTTGTGAGCAGGAGGTGGGGCTACGCAGAACTTTAGTTTCTGGATAGAGGATTTCCCTGTGGCTGGGCTGGTCTAAATGTTTCCTCCATGGGCACCGGCAGAATTCTGCCCTGTGCTGTGTTCCCCTGTGCCAGGGTGGCCCTGGGTTTCTGTGCAAAGTCTCACAATCACTTCACTCTCCCTCCCGAAGGCACAGAGAGTCTCTTTACACTTGGAGCACCAACGTGGCATTGCCAGGGGTGGGGTGGGTGGCTGTCTTGGCATTGCAGGGTTGTCTTTTCTGTCCTCTTCAGTCCTGCTTTCTTTGGTATGATATTTGAACCAGGTAGTGTGATTGCTCACCTAAAGGTGGTTCCTATGTGCACAATTGTTGAAGTAGGTGAGTAAGCAGATGATGATCCCTAGAAGTTTCTATTAGGCCGTCTTGCCCCACCCCCTCCCTCTACATAGTTTTTTCTACTCCTTTACTGTAGTATTGTTGAAATGGGTTATGTGTATTGCTTTAACATATGCAAAGGGTGAATTACATAGGACAAGAGGGTAAATATTTAATATTATGGTCTGGAAATCATGGGGGGAGGAAAAACCAAATCAATTACTTGGAAATGAGTAAATATTAAGGAATAATAGTAAATCAGTGGTGAAATGTGTGCTATGGAGGGCACTTTGGAATAGTCTTGTTACAGGGAAGATCATGGTATTGAATCAGTTTTTGAGGTAAAGAACATAAAGTTTTATCTTATTTTGTTTTGGCAAATGAAAGCAGTGACTACTAATTAATATGACATAAAATGGATACTGGCTTCTGCTGCCTCTGACCTGGAAACTCTGAAGTAAAGAATTTGTGTTTGTTTTTTTGCATGCTATGCCTCTTAGTATTTATGTTCTATGCTGGCTGTTGTGTCACCTGTTAGGCTTTCTGAGTAGGTAGTATTGGTTTTGGATCCCAGCTGCCGATGTTAAATATATCACACTTCTTAACAGACATTATTACCATTGGTCCACAAAGGCCTCCTGTATTGTTTCTCTTTTTATACTTCTCAACCCTCCCATCAGCTCCCTCAGTAACCATGCTAGAATGTTTTATGTGTATTCTGGTTGTTTTTTTCCCTTGGGTAACATTTATGTGATTTCGTATACATGTATTTTAAACATTATACAAATTTGAATATATAAAAGTAGACAAAATTATAATGAACTTTCTTGTACTCATTACTGGTTTCAACAATAATAAACTAATGGGTTGATTTTATTTTAGTTTTATCTTTTTCTGACTTCCCATTCACTCCAACCTTATCTGGATTATTTTTGAAGCAAATTATAGATATCATTTTTCTTATGTAATAAATGATATTGTTACAGAATTTTTTTTTCTTTTTTAATTGAATCATGGCTGTGTACAATAATTCAACCATGGGGTACAGTGTGCGGGCTTGTCATACAATCGGAGATATTTTCATCCACCTGATTGATATACCATTCATGAGATTTTCTCATTTACTATGTGAAAATATTTTTGATCCATGTTTAGAAGTTTTGTATGACTTAACACATTTCTTGGTGAGCTATCCTTGTGCTTGTGGTTACATCTAGCCCATTATTTCTAGTTATTGTAGGCACCTGTGGTTTATTTATTGCAGATATATTCACTTTGCTGGGGGAGAGGATTGCCTTTCTCCTACTACAAGGAAAGCTGCAATAAACATTTCCATACATGTCCCATTAGGAACCTGTGTGAGAAGTTCTTTGTGGTGTATACTCAGGTGTGAAATTTTGAGATCAGAGTGTGTACTTTATTTCAGTACTGCCAGATTGCTGCAGATATTCTACAAGGCAATCTACGCACTCACCAGGAATGCTTGGCATTATCCAGTATTTTAATATTTTTCATTCCCATTGCATTTTCAAAATTTAATTGTTATGGGTACTTAATAGTTGTATGCCTTTTCTTCTCAGTTTTTTAGGCCTAAGACAATATCGCATTATTTCCATTTACATTTCTCTGATTACTAATGTTACGGTTATTAGCTTTTTGGGTTCCCTTTTTGTAAATTTGCTCATTTTCCCACTGGAGTTTCTATTTCAGTGATTTCCAAGAGTTCCTTAGTTATTGGATATGTTAGACCCTTATTAATTTGGGGCATTGCCAGTGTAATCTTAAAAATCTGTCATCTGTTTAATTCTTTCTATATAAGACAGTGTCTTATATAGAAACTCTGAATTTTGATATAATAAAATTCATCAGTTTTTTTCTCTATGGTTTGTGTTTTAGGAAATTCTTTCTCATTTTTGAGGATATCCTTCCATATTTTCTTTCAATGATTTTATAGTTTGCCTTTGAGGGGCAAGGGGAAATTTGCTCCTTTTCCCTTGTAAGTTCACTGAAAGATCAACTCACATTTAAGGAGTATTAGTAAGAGAAATATTTATTTCCAAATACTATGCACATGGGGAGAATCACAAGAATGATTACTCAATGTCTAAATCATGGTCATATACCTTTATAGATGCCTTTTAGAGGGGAGGGAGAAAAGTAGAATATAGGTTGCTAGAAAGAATGAATGGGGAATGGGGAAACAGATTGACTTGTAAATTAACCTGAGAGAGAGGTCTTGTGTTTTAAATGATTTAGGCCAGTTCTTCTAGCATTCAAGGGGAAGAAAAGGAAGTCAAGGCCCCCTTTTGATCTTTTGGTCAAGTTAGTCCCATTTTATACAAATAGAAGGAAATCCCCTTCCAATGTATTCTGATCACGAATGGCCTTTAATTTTAAATATTCTTTATGCCAAGATTTCACTTTTTGAAATTTCCTTAGCTCCTTAATCTTTCATATTTAAGTCTTTATTCCATTCGGAGCCCACATTTTATTTCTGGAGTTAAGTAGGGATCCATTGAAATTTTTCTCAATGCAAGAAATGAGCTTTTTTCTCAACTCTACCTAAATAACCATTTTCAATATTGATTTGAAATATTGATTTGTGGTGCCCCTTTTATTACATATTAATTTCTCATATATAAATGAGTCCATCTCTGAGCTCCCTACTCTCTTTTATTAGGCCTTTTGTCAGTTTCATTCTAGGACTATAATGGTTTTATCAGTGTTTGTGGTATAATGAGAGTGGATACCTGGGAAAAGTGAGGTCTGAGAGAACTGAGGTCTTCTCATGGAGGCCCCAAGGACACACACCTGCAAGGTCCTCCTCATGGTGACTAAGCTCTTAGGAATTTGTCAAAACTTAACTTTCTAGGACCTGGAAACTAATGCTTGCTTCTGCTTTTGTAAAAGGCTGAGCCCACCTTCTGTAGCTCAATTCAAACTGACCAATGAGAAGGGTACCCATGGACAAAGAGACTTTGACTGGAGAAAAAGGGAAAAGACAGAGCCAGTCGGAGTGCAGCCATTTTTGGACACTAGTCTTCTGTGGCTCCACCAGTTGGAATAACGCCCTTCCTCCATAATCCTGGTATTCAGGTGTTCTTTCTCTCCATTGTTCCTTGTCTTCCTGCAACAATAGCATATCATTTTATTCATTCTTTTTAAGGCTGAGTTTATTCATTTAACTTTACTTTCATACACATTTTAGAATAAAAGAGTTCCTTTACTCCAACTGGAGTTGGGATTAGGATTACATGAAATATATTAATCTGGATATAATTTTTTTTTTTTTTGAGACAGAGCCTCAAGCTGTCGTCTTGGGTGCCATAGCATTACAGCTCACAGCAACCTCCAACTCCTGGGCTAAAGTGATTCTCTTGCCTCAGCTTCCCAAGTAGCTTGGACTACAGGTGCCCACCACAATGCTGGCTATTTTTTGGTTGCAGCCATCAATGTTGTTTTGGCAGGCCTTGGCTGGTTTCCAACGTGCCAACTCAGGTGTATGTGGCTGGCGCCTTAGCTGCTTGAGCCACAGGTGCTGAGCCTGGATATAATTTTTATAATGATTCTTCTCTCCTGAGATAATTAGATCCTTTATTAGATTAAAATTTTTCTCCATAGAGTACTTCATTTCTTAAGTTAAAACCTGGGTACTTTGTTTTCATTGCTATTGAAAATGGTAACTTACTTGATATGTTTTTTAGATGGTCATTGCAGTTTAGATAAATGCTATTGACCTTTTTATAAGCTAATTTTTATATCCAACAATCTTATTTAATATATTCTAATAGTTTGATTTAAAAATTTTTAAGTATTTATTTCAATTGACAAAAATTACATTTATGGTATATGTAGGGGTGAGGAGAAACTTTCTTCCCCCCAAAAGTTCACTGAAAAATCAATTCAATTAAGGCAGATTAATAAGAGAAATGTTTATTTCCAAATACTGTGCACACGGGGAGAATCCTGATGTCTCAATGTTCAGATATCTTTATAGATACCTTTTAGAAGGGAGGGGGAGAATGTGGAGTTTAGGTGCAGTAAATGGTTGTTAGGGAAGATGAATAGATGGGACAAAATAGATTGACTTACAAATTAATCTGGAAGATGGTATTATGCTTTAAATTATTTGTGGTAGGTCTGTTGGCATTCAGGGGGAGGAAAGGAAGTCAGTTGCCCCCCTTTTGATCTTTTGATAAGGTCAGTCCAGTTTTATGTAAATAGAGGGCCAGCCCCTTGCAATGCTTTCTGATCCCAAATGGCTTTTAGTTCAAAGTATTCTTTATACCAAGGAGTCATACTTTGGGGTAACATTTCCTTAGCACCTTCATTCACAACATAATTTATCATATGTATACATTATGGAATGGTTAAATCAAGCCAGTTATCATATTACATGTATTACTCACTTTTTTAATGGTGAGAACACTCAAGCATGCAATACATTTTTATTATAGTCACCATATTGTATAAGATCTCTGGAGCCCATTTCTCCTGTCTAACTGATATATTGTATGCCTTACCATTGTCTCTCCAGTCTCCAACCCCTTAGCCTTAGTAACCACCATTTTATTCTCTCTGCTTCTGTTAGTTTGACTCTTTTATATTCTACATATAAGTGAAAGTGTACAGTATTTGTCTTTCTGTGTATAGTGTATAGTATTTGTATTTCACTTAATATAAAGTTATCTAGGGTCACCCATGTTGTTGCAAATGACAAGATTTCCTTCTTTTATAAGGCTGAATACTATTCCATTGTGTATATATACCATAGTTTCTTTATCTGTTCATCTGTCAATAGATAGTTAGCTTAACTTCCTGTCTTGGGTTTGTTCTTTTTGCTCAAGATTGCTTTGGCTTCTAAGTTTCTTTTGATTATTTTTCTTAACGTTTTCTAAATATTTTATGCAATTTTTTTTTTAGATTGTAATATATAATAAAATATTTTTTTTTTTTTTTTTTTTTTTTTTTTTGAGGCAGAGCCTCAAACTGTCACCCCAGATAGAGTGCTATGGCATCACAGCTCACAGCAACCTCCAATTCCTGGGCTCAAGCGAGTCTCCTGCCTCTGCCTCCCAAGTAGCTGGGACTACAGGTGCCCACCACAACGCCCAGACATTTTTTGGTTGCAGCTGTCGTTGTTTGGCGGGCCCAGGCTGGATTCGAACCCGCCAGCTCAGGTGTATGTGCTGGCGCCTTAGCCCGTTGAGCCACAGGCGCTGAGCCAAGAAACTCTTTCATATTGCCAATGATACAGGGTTCCCCCACTCAGGGCTGGACAGGGACCCCCTATTTTCTAGGTTTGGGTGAGCTCAGAAATCAGTCTCATCACAGACCTCAGTCTCTAGGCAAAAGCCTTTTCCAGGGCACATTGTAGCAAGGTCATGAACAAAACAACCTGAAAGGATCTGGGCAGTTCCTCCTTGAGTAGGCAGCACACGCTCTAATTTCTTGCTTGAGGCCACCTGCAGGAATCACACTTCTGTGCTTAATTTTAGGATTATTTTCTTCTTGCAGACCTCTGGCCACTTGTGGCATACTTGCCCCCGCTCTCTGGCCACAGGATAGGAAAAGCAGCATTTAAACCCCCTAGGCTGAAGACAGGGTAGAAGGGGGGATCTAGGAGGTTGGCAGGGTGTAGGGTTGGGAAGGCTGAGGGGCTGTTCCACTTGTGTTCCCCCAGAGATTGTTCCCCCTCTTTTGAAAAGGTCTAGCAATCTTTTCCTATCAATAAACTCTGTCACTTACCCTCTTAGTCTGTGGTTTCATTCTTTGGACCTAAGACCAAGGACTTGGCACAGAGAGAAATTCTGGCAGCACTAGTTGCTAGTTTTTTCTTTTTAATTGACATTGAATCTTATCAAACTGTTTTGAATCTATTGAGGTGATTATGATTTTCTCCTGTTCAGTAGTTGGCACTTCTGTCTTTCTTTCTTTCTTTCTTTTTTTTTTTTTTGAGATAGTCTCATTATGTCACCCTCGGTAGAGTGCTGTGGCATCGCAGCTCACAGCAACCTCCAACTCTTGGACTTAAGTGATTCTCTTGCCTATGCCTCCCATGTAGCTGGGACTACAGATGCCTGCCACAATACCCGGCTATTTTTTTTTATTGTAGTTGTCATTGTTGTTTGGCAGACCGGGGCTGGGTTTGAACCCACCAGCCCTGGTGTATGTGGCCGGCACCCCAGCCTCTGAGCTACAGGTGCCAAATCTCTATGTGTTTTATCTTTCAGAAATTCTCCTGTTTTCTGAGATCTTTGATCTGAATTGCCAATTCTAAGTTTTTGGCATAATACTATTTATTCCAAATACTTTGATTCTTAAAATCTCACCTATTATTTTTACATTTAAAGTTTAATAGTTTTATTTCAAAATATTAGGTAAGTTTTATTGAAATAGTTTTTTTTCAAAATATTAGGGTAAAAGTGTTCTTTTCATGTGGGTGAATTGTACGGTGCTGAAGTCAGGGCTTTTTAGGATGCCTGTCACCAAAATAGTGTACATTGTACCTGACAGGTAAGTTTTACCACTCACTCACTCCCACTCTCTCCCCTTCTTAGTTTCCTATTATACCACTTTGTGACTGTGTGTACCCATTGTTTACCTCTCGTAAAGTTTTTTTTTTCCTTGAGAGAAACTCTCTCTATTGTCCTTGGTTGAGTGCTGTGGCGTTATAGCTCTCAGCAATCTCAAACACTTGGGCTCAAGCCATCCTCTTGCCTCAGCCTCCCAAGTAGCTGGGACTACAGGTACCCAACACAAAGCCTGGCTATTTTTTTCTATTAGTAGAGGTGGGGTCTTGCTCAGACTGGTCTTAAACTCCTGAGCTCAAGCAATCCACCACCTTAGCCTTCCACAGTGTGAGGATTATAGGTATGAGCCACTGCACCCAGCCAAAGTTTGTTTTTTTTTTTTAAATCGTGACAAGAATACTTATGAAATCTACTTTTGTAAAAAAATTTGGTGTATGATAGTTTTGTTAACTATGAGTACAATAGATCTCTGTTGTACAATAGATCTCTGAATTTTAATCATCTTATATCACTGCAAATTCATACTTTTGAATAGCAACTCCCCATTTCTTCTACCTCCTGATAACCACCACTCTGCTCTGTTTCTATGAATTTAACTATTTTATAAGCCTCATAAGTGAAATTATGAGTTATCTTTCCTTCTGTGACTGGCTTATTTAACTTAGCATAGTTTCCCCCAGGTTCATCTATTTTTACATGTCAGGATTTCCTTATTTTTCAAGGTTGGATAATAATTCATCACATGTGTGATAGTTGACTTGTGACAGCTTGGCTGGGTTAAGGGTTACCCAGATAGTTGGGAAAACATTATTTTTGAGTGTATCTATGAGAATGTTTCCAGAATTAATTACATTAATTCTGTAATGTTCACAGAATTAGTATTTAAATCAGTAGACTAGTAAAGAAGATCCATCATTACCAATATGAGTAGGAAGCATCCAATTTATTCAGGGCATAGATAGAAGAGACAGGCAAAGGTAGTGTGAATTATCTTTCCTGCACTGGGACATCCATCTTCTCCTGCTCTTGGACGTTAGAACTCCTGGTTCTTGATCAGTTGGACCCTGGGGCTTATACCAAGGCCAAATCTCTCTCCTACCTTCAATCTTGTGCTGAGAGTTATACTATTGGCTTCCCTGGTTCTCAGTCTGTCAGACTCAGATTGAGTTATACCACCAGCTTTCTTGCCTCTCCAGCTTGCAGAGAGCATATCAAGGGTCTTGACTTCTACAATTGACTGAACCAATTTTCATAAGAAATCACCTCATGTATTTCTGTATACAGAGCATGCCAAAAATATATACATTTTAATAAAGGAAAAACATGTATGAAAATTGTAATCAATATATACTGATAATAAAAGATGAATACAGGTCATGTTGAGTACCTCTTGTAATTGCAGAAGTCTAATGTGATTATTACAAATTTAATACAGATTTTCCTTTCTTTAAAACATGCATACTTTTTTTGGCACTCTGTGTATCTTACTGATTCTGTTTCTCTAACACAGTATGTACATATCACATTTGCTTTATTTGATCATCTGTCGGTAACCACTTAGTTGTTTCCATGTCTTGGCTGTTGTATAGTGCTGCAATGAGCACTGAAGGCTGATATCTCTTTGAGATTCTGATTTCAGTTCTTTAGAATATATACCCAGAAGTGTGATTACAGAACCAGATGGTAGTTCTATTTTTCATTTTTGAGAAAATTCCATATTGTTTTCCATGTTGGCCACACCATTTTATATCTCCATCAATAGTGTATATGAAGTTTCTAATTTCTTTACATTCTGGCTAGTGCTTGTTATCTTTTTCTTTTTTTGTACTAGCTATCCTAAGAGAGGTATCATTGTGGTTTTGCTGATGTTGAGAATCTTTCATATACTTCCTGGCTATTTATACCTTTTTTTTTTTTTGAAATGTTCAAGTCCTTTGGCTATTTTTTAAATTGTTCTCTTTTTATGGCCATTGATTTCTTGGAGTTCCTTATATACTATACTATGAATATTAACCCATTAACTGATATGTGATTTTTAAATATTTTTATTATGTTTGAATCTTTAATAAATTTTGAGTTGATTTTTATGTAGGGTGTAAGATAAAGGTTCAATTTCATTCCTTTGTATGTGACTACCCAGCTTCCCCAACACCATTTGTAGAAGAGATGGTCTCTTTCCTGTCGTGGATCCTTGGTACTCTCATTGAAGACCAGTTGACCATATATGAGTAGGTTTATTTCTGGACTCTCTACTCTGTTCCATTGGTATATATCTATCTTTATACCATTACCATACTGTTTTTAATAACTGTAGCTTTGTGGTATATTTTGAAATAAGGAAATGTGGTACTTCCAGTTTTGTTTGTCTTGTTCAAGATTGCTTTTGCTATATGGGGTCTCTTGTGGTTCTATATGGAGTTTAGAATTGTTTTTTCTATTTTTGTAAAAAATTCCATTGGAATATTATTAATAGGAATTGCATTAAATACATATGTCACCTTGTATAATATGTACATTTTAGCAATATTTCATATCTTTAGTATTTCCTTATTACCTTAAAAATATTTATCCAGCCTTTTAAAAATATCTCAGTTCCATTAATTGTTTCAGATGGTATATATTCTTTTCTTTTTTAAAAAATTTTTTAATCAAATCCTAAACACATAGATCATGTATACATTAATGCATTTATGGGGTACAGTGTGCTGATTTTATAGAGAATTAGGAACACTTACATCACACTGGTTAATAATACCTCATCTTGTTTACTTATTGTGTTAAGACATTTATACTCTATACTAATAGATCTGACATGTACCATACTCTATACTAATAGATCTGACATGTACCCTTGCATTATGCACCATAGATGTGATCCCACCATTCCTCCTCCCTTGATCTGACCTCCCCTCTCCCCTCCCAATTTGTTTTTATTTTTGAGTAATGTCTTGGCTATTCGAGTTTTTTTCTGGTTCCATAGTTGTGATCTATTCTTCATATGAAAGTGTGAGTGATTGTAAATTGGTTTAATAATAGTACTGAGTACATTGGATATTTTTTCTTCCATTCTTGAGATGCTTTACTAGTAGGATATGTTTCAGCTCCATCCATGTAAATGTAAAAGAGGTAAAGTCTCCACCTTTTTTAAAAGGCTGCGTAATATTCCATGGCATACCACAATTATTAACCATTAAATTATATTAATTATACCACAATTTATTAATCCATTCATGGGTCTATGGGAACTTGGGCTTCTTCCATGACTTGGCAATTATGAATGAGCTGCAATGAACAATCTGGTGCAAATATCTTTGTTGCAAGGTGATGTTTTGGTCTATTGGATATACACCTAGAAGAGGAATTGCGATCAAATGGCAGGTCTACTTTTAGATCCATGAGTATTCTCCATAATTCTTTCCAAAAGGGACATATTATCTTGCACTCCCACTAGCAGTGCAGAAGTGTTCCCTTTTCTCCACATCCATGCCAACGTCTGTAGTTGTGGGATTTTGTTATGTGAGCCACTCTTACTGGAGTTAGATGATATGTCAAAGTGGTTTTGATTTGCATTTCTCTGATGATTAAGAATGATGAGCATTTTCATGTGTCTGTAGGCTGTGCACCTGTCTTCAGAGAAGTTTCTCTTCAAGTCTCTTGCCCACCCTGAGATGGGATCACTTGTTCTTTTCTTGCTCATACATTTGAGTTCTCTGTGGATTCTGGTTAGCAAACCATTGTCAAAATCATAACCTGAAAATATCCTCTCCCATTCTGAGGGTTGTCTGCTTGCTTTACTTACTGTGTTCTTGGCTGTGCAGAGGTTTTTAGTTTGATCATATCCCAGTAATGAATTTTTGGTGTTGCTTCAATTGCCTGGAGTGTCCTCCTCATATTCTCCCAGGCCAATTTCTTCAAGTGTTTCTCCTGCACTCTCTCCAAGAATCTTTTTTTTTTTTTTCCAATTTCTGGCCAGGGCTGGGTTTGAACCCACCACTTCTGGTATATGGGGCCGGTGCCCTACTCCTTTGAGACACAGGCACAACCCTCTCCAAGAATCTTTATAGTTTCTTATCTTAAGTTTAAATCTTATTTTCAGTGAGAGTCAATTTTTGTTCATGGTGAAAGATGTGGGTCTAGTTTCAGTCTTCTACAAGTCACCAGCCAATTCTCCCAGAACCATTTGTTAATTAGGGAATCTTTTCCCCAATTAATATTTTTGATAGGCTTATTAAAGATCAAATGATGATAAAAGTCTGGGTTCATCTCTTGGTTCTCAATTCTGTTCCATGCATCTACCTCTCTATTTTTGTGCCAGAACCATGCTGTTTTGATCTCTATAGATTTATAGTATAGTTTAAAGTCTGGTAGCGTGATTCCTCCTGATTTGATTTTATATCTGAGTAATGTCTTGGCTATTCGAGTTTTTTTCTGATTCCATGTAAAATGAAGTACTATTTTTCCAGATCTTTAAAGTATGATGGTGGTGCTTTGATAGGGATTGCATTAAATTTGTAAATTCCTTTGGGTAATATGGACATTTTAACAATGTTGATTCTTTCCAGCCATGAGAACGGTATGTTTTTGCATTTGTTAACATCTGCAGCTATTTCTTTTCTCAGAGTTTCATAATTCTTTTTATAGAGATCTTTCACATCCTTTGTTGGATAAATTCCCAAATATTTCATCTTCTTTGGCACAGCTGTGAAGGGAATAGAGTCCTTGATTATTTTTTTGGCATGACTATTATTGGTATATATAAAAGCTACTGATTTGTGAGTACTGATTTTGTATCCTGAGACTCTACTGTATTCCTTGATCACTTCTAAGAGTTTTGTGTTTGAGTCCCTGGGGTTTTCTAGGTACAAAATCATATCATATGCTAAGAGTGATCTCCTTTGACCCTATTTGTATACTCTCAATCACCTTCTCTTCCCTGAGTGCGATAGCTAAGACTTCCATTATAATGTTAAAAAGCAGTGTAGACAATGGGTAACCTTGCCTGATTCCTGATATGAGTGGAAAAGTTTTAAATGTGATATTGGTTGTGGGTTTGCTGTAGATGGCCTCTATCAGTTTAAGAAAAGTCCCTTCCATACCTATTTTCTTAAGTGTTCTGATTATGAAAGGATGCTGGATATTGTCAAAAGCTTTTTCTGCATCTATTGAGAGAATCATATGGTCTTTGTTTTTTAGTTTATGTAATGTATTATATTTATAGATTCACATATATTGAACCAACCTTAAGACCCTGGGATAAAACCCACTTGGTCGTAGTGTATAATTTGTTAGATGTGTTGCTGGATTCTGTTTGCTAGGATCTTCTTGAATATTTTTGCATCTATGTTCATTAAAGATATAATTTTCTTTTCTTGTTGGGTCTTTTCCTGGTTTGGGGATCAGGGTGATATTTGCTTCATAGAATGTGTTGGGAAGTATTCCTTCTTTTTTGATGTTTTGGAAAAATTTAAGTATTACAGGTACTAGTTCTTCTTTAAAGGTTTGTTAGAATTCTAATAAAAGCCATCTGGTCCTGGACTCTTATTTTTTTGGAGATTTCATATAGTTGATTCTATTTCAGTACTTGATATAAGTCTGTTCAGCATTTCCAATTCTTTCTGATTAAGTCTAGGAAGTTGGTGTGTTTCCAAGTATTGGTCAATTTCTTTCAGATTTTCATATTTCTGAGAATAAAGGTTTTGTACTATTCATTAAGGATTTTTTGAATTTCTAAGGTCTGTGTTATTTTGCCTTTGTCATTTCTGATTGACACTATGGACTTTAATTTTCTATTTTTGGTTAGGTTGGCCAAAGGTTTATCAATTTTGTTGAATTTTTCAAAGAACCAACTTTTTGATCTTTTGAATAATTCTTTTGTTTTTGGTTTCATTTAATTCTGCCCTAGTTATTTCTTTTCTTCTGCTGGGATTGGGGATGGAGTGTTCTTCCTTTTCCAGGTACTTAAGGATGACCCATAAAGTGACTGACTTCCTCTCTTTCTGTTCTATTGTGGAAGGCTGGAAATATAAATTTCCCTCTTAGGACTGACTTTGCAATATTCCACAGGTTTGTGTCTTCATTATTGTTTTGTTTCAAAAATTTGGCAATTTCTTTCTTAATCTCATCTATGACCCAGCTATTATTCAGCATAAGGTTATTTAGTTTCCATGTCTTTGTATGAGTATGCAGATAGGTGAGTTTAACTTTTATTGTGTGATGGTCTGAGAAAACACAAGGAATAATTTCTATACTTTTAAATTTGCTGAGGTTAGACTTGTGACCTAAGATGTGATCAATTTTGGAGGATGTTCCGTGGGCTGATGAAAAGAATGCATATTCAGTTTTGCTAGGATAAAATGTTCTGTAGCTGTCTGTTAAATTGAATTGTGTGGTGAAGTTTAAGTCTAAAATTTCATCACTTAGTTTCTTATTGGAGGATCTTTCTAACACTGCCAATGGGGTGTTAAAATCTCCAACTATTATGGTGCTGGAAGATATTAAATTGCTCATGTCTGTTAGAGTCTCCCTTATAAATTGAGGAGCATTCTGGTTGGGCACATAAATGTTAATAATTGACATCTCATCATGCTGAGTGTTTCCCTTAATAAATATGAAGTGACCATCCTTGTCTTTCCTTACTTTTGTTGGTTTAAAGCCTAGTGTATCTGCAAATAAAATTGCCACCCCTACTTTTTTCTGATTTCCATTTGCCTGGATTACAGATGCCCATCCCTTTACCCTGAGTCTATATTTATGCTTTAAGGTAAGATGAGATTCTTGTATGCAGCAGATATCTGGCCTGAGTTTTGGTATCCAGTCAGCCAACCTGTGCCTCTTAAGAGGACAGTTTAAGCCGTTCACATTAATTGAGAGTATTGATAAGCCAGTGGACACAAACTCTGATTAGGTGGAAGAGTTCAAAAGGTCTTCAGCATCTAGGCAGCGGGGGTCCACTGGCAGCTCTATTTGACCTGAGTGGGAGGGAATGTGGAGCTGCCACCACTGTCAGGGGCAGCACTGTCTCTGTTGGGTAGTGCTGCCAATCTAGGGTCCTGCTGTGTGCAAATCGCAGGAGCTGGAGGGCATTGCCACCAGCTGTAAGGGTCACAGAAGCCATGCGGGAAACTGGAGGGCAGAGCTGCTAACCCCCAGCCTCATGCTGCAGGAGCCAGGTGGGGAGCCAGAGGGTGGAGTGCCTGGCTGTGGGCCCCATGGGTTGCAGAACCCAGGTAGGAGTCACCAGCTGCAGCTGTGTGTCACAGGGATCAGGTGGAAGTTGCCAGGTGGAGTTTGCTAACTGTGGGTAGCAGGGGCTGGGCTGGGAGCCAAGCCACCCACCACGGGCTGCTGCACTGGGGAGCCACTGGGTTGTGGTCTCTAGTGGTTGGTAGCAGGACTCTAGCTGTCTTCTCTCTCCCCTTGCCCTGCCCTAGCAAAAATCTGTCAAACAGTCCAGATTTTGCAGGGGGTAGACCTCCAGGAGAGGGGGGAAGGGTGGATTGGGAGTTCAGGAAAGTAGGGAGAATATTAGGTCAACTTTTGGCCCTGGCAAGAGACTGCCTGGGCTAGTAGCGGTATCTTTCCAAGGGGGAGTCCCAGCCCTCAGTCATTCTCTCCCATGTGGTGAAACAAAAGGTCCTCTGTTCTCTACTTGCCTCAAGCCACTCTGGGAGTGGGGGGAGGGGAAGGATTCCCGTCCTCTTTGGGATTGGTTTTGTACCTGAAATTTGTTTCCTTGAAGTCTCAGCTTATTGCAGGAGGGGTGATGCGAATCTATCAATCCTCTCTCTCAGCTCAGCTGCCAATCTCCCACTTTATTGGGTTAATTCTGGCCACTATTTCTCCCTCTGAATGGCAGTCTCTGCCAAAAGGTGGCTTCAGTTGGCCATCTTGCCTTCGTCTCTATTGTTGGCTTTCTTAAAAAAATTTGGCGTATTCTCTTCAGTTGTATTGTTTTCATTTATGATTTCTTGCTCTGCAGCAGAAGTCAGCTATTTTGTCTACTCGTGTATGTTGAGGAAGGGTAAAAGGCCACATTGTAACTTGCATCTGTCCCTGCAAATATATAAAGGAGATGAGAAGGTGAAGGAGTGAGATTCATAACAGTGGAATCTCTGTTCATAACAGAGATTCATAACAGTGCCCTCTGTGGACAAGCTCTTATCAGGTTCTGCCTTTAAACTCTAGAGATACTGAATTGGGATAAGGGACGACGGGGGTATGACATACTCATCTTGGGATTTTAGAGAAGTGAGTGGTGAATAAATGTGCAAGGGTAGTTGGCTTATTTCTTCATTAATTCCTCACCTCAAGAAGGCTTTATGGTGTTCTGATTTTATTTCAGTGGGCCCTGTGACCTAGGGACTTTTATGACGTCTGGCAATAATTTCCTCAGTGTTGGGAGAAGGAAGAGCATAACCCAATTTCATCCTATTATCTCATGATCACCCTTACTTAGGACACTGATCTGCAGGGAATTTGATCTTAAGTGCACAGTTATAGGAGAGAAAGAAGAAAGAATAATTTCATGAGGCCAGTGGTGGAAAAATTCCATGTGACTATGAATTGTATTTAAAAATGAAAGTATACTTATATAGTTGTTTTCTCAGGAAAATAAAATATCACTAGTAGGATTTAAGCATAATTGATTTTTTTTTTTTGGTTAAAAATTCAGGAACATTGTATTCAGCAAATGCTGCACAATCTGATTATAATGATCTGACTCTAAACAGATTTTTGAGTGACATGAGAATTGGTTGAATTAAATGGAAAAGTGATTTGTTGATGGGGAAGAGAATTGGCAGGAAGGCTAAATCTTGGGACATGCCGTAATTAGCCCAGGGAAATTACAGGCTGGAGTGGGTGGGGGTGGGGGGAGTGAGGGGGAGCAATGCCTCTGGGAAGAGTGGGAATAGAGGAGTAGTTGTGGGGCTTATCATTTTAATAGGCTATATGCCATCTAATAATACAGTAGAGAGTGTGATTTGGGTAATAACATTGAGGGATAATGTTGGGCAAAACTAAAATTGCTTTGTATGATAAATTAAGAATTAGAGTTTTATCTTAAAGACAATGAAAGGTCTAGGTAGTATTGCTGAAATGTAAAATGTAGTGTAAAAGACAAAAGGGGAATTTCCTTACTTGAGTAATATGTGTGGATGTTATATTTTGTGAGAGAATTGGATTTAAAACAGCATACAAATATTATAAGTGTGTCTTTGTTTTCTAATGGTAGGTATGTTTTTCAGAAGGTAAGTATATGTCAAATATTACATTTGACATATTTATACTAAAAAGTTATTTAAATCGCTTAGCTGGACATCCTATTTTTATTTGCTAAATTTGGCATCCCTATCAGAAGGATGTGGTAAAGCAATAGAATCAGGTGAACATGATCTGGCAATAGAAAACATATCCAGATTAGTAATATACCAAAGATGCTTGATAAGGAGCTAATTCTTGATATTTTCAGTTACAACAGAGAGAGGAGCTGGATTGGAGGTTGGTGTTAAGTTTTGCAGAGTGTATTGCCCACGTATCTATGGTAAGAAGTTTGAATTTTGGCTAAGTTTTTGGCTTATAGATGAAGCCAGTGGATAATTGCTTCCCCCTTTATTCCACTGGGCTAATGGTCCTGAGATGCATCCTGTGAAGGTTTCAGCTTTTGTGGCAGCCAATTCTATATATCCTTATCCAAGTTATCCATCCTTTTGTGTTTTCCTTTTTATTGTTTGTTCCCTGGGATCACATTCCTGAACAAATTATTCATACATACATAGTGAAAAACAGAATGAGAAAAATATAAATAGGAAACAAAGTCATAGCAGAGAAAAATAGAAATATTTAGCCAGTAGTTGCACTATATGTAGATAGAATAACTTCATCGATGAAGAGAGAAACTATTAGACTAAGTTGAAACAAAGCTTATAGTCTGTCCAGGAAGGATAAAATGTTAGATATAGTCTAACCAAAAAGAAAGCTATGGTAGCTAAATATCAGACAAACAGCAGGTTTAAGGATATGCAGGGGTCCTCAACTTACGGCCCGTGGGCCACATGCGTTGGTGTGAATTGTATTTGTTCCCATTTTGTTTTTTACTTCAAAATAAGATATGTGCAGTGTGCATAGGATTTTGTTCATAGTTTTGATTTTTTTAAACTGTAGTCCAGCCCTCTAATGGTCTGAGGGACAGTGAGTTGGCCCCCTGTTTAAAAAGTTAGAGGACGCCTGATATAGAGAATCCCTATAATTTTAAACTTATGAGATAGAATCCAATATCCCTAAATATTGAATGCAAAAGTAAATGAAGCCAAGGAAATAGACAACCATCATAGTGGAATTGGGATTGTAGCAAAATGGATAACCTACAATGCTCTAGCCAAATCCTATTCCTTATTCCTTTAAGGCTAGGAGGGAAGGGTGAGACCTCCTAGAATCACAGGCAGAAGGGATAGATAATAACAGTAAAATGTTGAGGAGTGGTTGATAGGGTGAATATAAAAAAATTGAATAAAATAGGTCATTGCTGACATTTGTTGAAATATTTTTAGTGTAGTTTTAAACAGAAGTCAGATTTTAGAAGGTCAAAGAGTAAATGGGAAGTTACAGAGTAGATGGGAACTTATGTATCTTTCTCTCTTTTTTCAAACAGAGTCTCACTTTGTTGCCCAGGCTAGAGTGCCGTGATGTCATCCTAGCTCACAGCAACCTCCAGTTCCTGGGCTCCAGTGATCCTCTTGTCTCAGCCTCCTGAGAAGCTGGGACTATAGGTGCCTGCCACAGTGCCCAGCTAATTTTTCTATTTTTAATAAAGATGGAGTCTTACTCTTGGTCAGGCTAGTCTTGAACACATGAGCTCAAGCAATCCTTTTTCCTCAGCCTCTCAGAGTCACAGTATTTATAGGCATGAGTCACCTTGCCTGTCTATGTATCTCTTTTAAGAGTCTCAGGGAGAAGTGAGAGCTTTCTTGATCTTGGATGTCCCATTTTGTTATTTCCCTTGTCCTCACTATGCCCATATTGGGGATTGGCTCAATCCAAGCTGAAATAGTGGCTATGGAATTCCCAGTCATAAGCGAGGCACAAATCTGCTCAACTCTCAGATTTCCAAACTTTAATGACCATGTTTTTATTTTTAAAAATATTTGCCTCCTTCAATCAAATGACTAAGTGACAATCATAGGGTAGGACAGTGTGTGTATATATGTGTGTGTGTGTATACATATATATATATATATATATATTTTTTTTTTTTTTAGGTTACACTGACTGCATTTGTTAGGTAAAGTCCCTATTACAATCATGTTTGCCCCCCAAAGGTGTGGCATATGCCAAGACCCCACCCCCCTCGCTCCTTCCCTCTCTCTGCTGTTCCTTTCCCCACCCTTCAGGACAGTATATTTTTATGGTCTATGTAGAAAACCAAAGAATTCACACCAAGGAACTTTAATGGAAAAAATTTGATATAGGGGATTGGTTACATAGGCAACGAAAGAGTTACAGGAGCAACCTGAGTATGGCACAGAAACTCAAGGCCATCTTGGGCTAGAGAGCAGTAGGGAGGAACGTAGTGATTTCTAGAACCATGGTGAGGGCTTCCTTATGGGAGCTGGAGCTGCAGGGCTGTGAAGTTGTAGCTGGAGCCATGGAAAGGACAAAGTTATTGCTGGAGGCACTGCCTGAGTTGGAAGAATCAGAAATATTGTAGCCCTTCTAACTTTCTCTGCTGTCTAATCAGTGCCTTCTATTAACTTACTGTATCCAAAAGGCAGGCAGATGGCAAGGGACCCCAGCAGGAAAAGGGTGGGAAATAGATCTAAGAACTAACAAACAAATCAACTTAAGCAGACCAGAGTCCAGAGCTCTATATTTCTTTATTCTGTTCTAGGATCCCTCTCTTCCTCCCCAGCTAATCAGGTCAAGAAGAAATACCTGACTAATTTGTAAGCAGTACAAATTCATGCAAATTGTCTTTATTTCCTACAGTTTTTCAAATATTGGAGCTAAGAATGTGGCATGTTTTTCTTTGCAGTAGACACACCATATTAAGCTGTTTTGTTACCTATGTCGAATTAGAGGTCTACCAAAGGACAGTACTGGTCCCAGAGTCAAGTCAGGGCTTAAAGTTCCAGGTAGGATCTAGGTGATGTTAACCACAGACCCAGCACATTATGAACATTGCAGATAACAAGATGAAATCATTTTTGTCAAACTTAGACAAAATAAATAGGGCCAAGTAGGCTCATAGGAGAGGAGACTTATGTTTCCACATCTGAAATAAGTGTTTCCAAGGACTTTCTCAAAACTCTTTAGTGTTCTTCATATATCTCTTGCATTTGTAGGATTTATCATTAGACATTTTTTAGGACTGCAGTAATTTAGACAAGATAGTCTTGGAAGAACACTTGCCCATTAATGGCATCTCCATCAACGAACTGATAGCAACTCTGGCTTTGAACTTCTGGAAACAATGCACTCTGTTTCTAAGCAGGTTATGTAAATCTCTGCTAATAAAAGCTGCATTTACCCTTCCCTTATTGCACTGGTGGCTCGCCTGCCATTCCATCCATTCCAGGTTGTAATTCTTTTTATTCCTGAGTAAACCCAACATGTTCAGAGATAATTTTCTTCAGTGTCTTTTTTTTTTTTTTTTTTTTTTTGAGACAGAGCCTCAAAAGAAAGAGTCAGCCTAGAAAGAGTGCTGTGGCATCACAGCTCACAGCAACCTCCAATTCCTGGGCTTAAGCGAGTCTCCTGCCTCCGCCTCCCAAGTAGCTGGGACTACAGGCGCCCGCTACAACGCCCGGCCATTTTTTGGTTGCAGCCGTCATTGTTG
>CAUYRH010040579.1:0-22858 GCA_963574655.1 Perodicticus potto
TGAGCAGATGCTCCAGAGGTTTGCGCCTGCCTAGGTCACACAGGGCTCTGTGGCTCAATTGTCCCAGCCAGTCCACCAGTTATGTCGGTGTTGGCAGGGGGGAGGTGAGGCCTGACAACCTGGGTACTTGATAGGGGCTGGGGCGATTCACTCAGTTCCAGCCCTGTCCCTGATTGATGTAAAGTAGATGAAAAAGCTGATAGAACACAACAGGTTTGCAGAATTTCTGCCCTGTGGAGTGTACGCTGGGCTGCTAATAGTCTTGACTCAGTCTATGAGCTTCAGCCCTTTGTCTCAGCTGTCATCCCCTGAGGGCCAGGTGCAGCCGAAATTTAGGAAAGTTTTCTCAGCGCTGCCGCTGAGGCGGTCAGTGGACCGCCTCTCCACTTCGGCCACCTCTTGGCTCGCTTTCCTCTCACCACTCCCGAGCCGGGAAAACAGCACAGACCAGCAACACCCCGTGCCCTGTCCATACCCCTCGAGAAAATGTCCAAGAATCTGGACTCCGTGGGGGACAGACCTCTAGACCTCACGGTGAGAGTGGAGGGGAGTACAGGGAGTTCCAACTTGCAGGTAGAGAATATATACAGTTTTATGCCTGGCAGGAGAGTGCTGCGGCACCCTAGTAGGGAAAGGCCGTCCGGTTTTTAGAGGGTCTCTCCCGTGGGGTAGAGTGGGAGGCCATCTGAACTCTGCTCGCTTGTTTGTATGGAGGTATGGAGTACACTGCAAGCCGCTTTCATGGGGGAGGGGACTGCCGTCCGCTTGGTGATGTGCTCTGTACCTTTTATTTGTATCCTTGGGGTCGCAGGTCGCTCCAGCAGGGTTGATGTGCGTTCTTCGACCTTCTCTTTTGGCTCACTTCCAAACTGTTGGCTTTCTTGCTAAATTTCTGTCCCTTAACTCTCCTTCTGGATGGGAGTGTCTGCAGAAAGCTGGCTACAGACCACCATCTTGGCTCTTCCCAAAATTTATAACTTTATAATGGAATTCTAGATGAGTTCATTCTATCAAATCCATATGATTATTTTTTTTTTTTGAGACAGAGCCTCAAGCTGTCACCCTGGATAGCGTGCTATGGCATCACAGCTCACAGCAACCTCCAATTCCTGGGCTCAAGCTGAGTTTCTTGCCTCTGCCTCCCAAGTAGCTGGGACAGCAGGCATCCGCCACAACGCCCGGCCATTTTTTTGGTTGCAGCCATCATTGTTGTTTGGTGGGCCCTGGGTGGATTCGAACCCTCTAGCTCAGGTGTATGTGGCTGGTGCCTTATCCCGCTGAGCCACTGGCGCCAAGCCAAATCCATATGATTTTTATATTTGTTTTCCTTGGGTAATTTATTCCCTTCCTTTGGTACAAAGGATTAGGTTACAGTGAATGCAGTTATTAGATAAGGTCCCTGTTGTAGTTGTGCCCCTTACCAGGAGGTATGCCATACAACCTTACATTGTGTCCGTGTGGTGGGAGCTCACCAATCCCCCTCTCTCTTTCATCTCTCCCCTCTCTCTCATCCCTCCCCACAACTTGAATTGAATTGAGTTTTTCTCTTGTGTGGGCATGTATTAGTTCATCTACTGGGTTCATGTTAGTATTGAGTACATTGGATACTTGCTTTTTCATTCTTGTGATACTTTACTAAAGAGAATGTTCCCCAGCTCCACCCAGGTTAATATAAAAGATGTAAAGTAATTTCTATGGCTGAATAGTATTCCAAGTATATATAGATCACAGTTTATTAATCCATTTATGTATAGATGGGCACTTGGGTTGATTCCACATCTTGGTGATTGTGAATGGAGCTGCAATAAACATCCTGGTAGAAATGTCCATGTGGTAAAATGATTTTTTTTTCTTCTGGGTAGATAGCTAGGAATGGGATTGTGGGATCAAATGGAAGGTCTGTTTATAGCTCTTTGAGGATTCTACAAGCTTCTTTCCAAAAGGGCTGTATTAGTTTACAGTCCCACCAGCAGTATAAGAGTGTTCCCTTCACTCCTACAAACTTGACATATATGTTTATGTATCCTTCTCTTAATCAGTTTATAAATTTATTGACCATAAACGTTGGTGATATGAAGATAAATAGATCTTCATGAGTAGAGAAATAGCTGAAAAAGCAAAGATTTATCTCTTAACAGAAAAGAGAAGACAGTGTTTTATCATTTTTCTAAAAGACCTTTCAACACAACTCAGAAGATTGTCAGTAACAAGGCTGTGAAATATGAAAACCTTTGAATAACGCCAAGAAGAATGATGGAGTGAGGACTCTCCAAACCCCAAATTGTACCTCCCCGTTAAAGCAGTGAAGAAAATAGCAAAAATCCTCAAGTTATGGGGCTCGGTGCCTGTAGCACAGTGGTTACAGTGCCAGCCACAAACACTGAGGGTGGCGGGTTTGAACCTGGCCTAAGCCAGCTAAACAACTGCAAAAAAAATAGCCAGGCGTTGTGGCCCTGTAATCCCAGCTACTTGGAAGGCTGAGACAGGAGAATCCCTTAAGCCCAAGAATTTGAAGTTGCTGTGAGCTGTGATGCAACAGCGCTCTACTGAGGGCGACCTAGTGAGACTCTGTCTTCCCCCACCAAAAAACATCCTTAAGTCAAGTTTTTCAGAACTCTGGAAATTAACCAAAGGCTTACAGTAATCCGAGAATCATATATTCAAGCAGAATGGCCCAATCTTGGTAAGAACCATGACTTTATGGCATTTTAACTTGCCCCACTCTCACACCTCCTCGCCACTCCATGGTACCCCCAAATTCTAATGAATAGCCACCTAGTATCCCCAGGTGGGGGAAAAGTGGCTTTGGAGTTGCCCTAAAGCAACATGCTCTGAAAATTGTCATTATTCAAACTGTCTGGTGGTTCCCAGGACACCACCATTCACGGGGCATGTGTTTATTTGACCCAAATCAGGGTCTTCCCAGCACAAATAGCCTTTTCCCTAGGGTACACCATACATGTGCCTGACATGGCAATGAAAATTGGGACAAACAAAGTTCACCAAAAGATTTAAAGGAAAAGCTTAGGAATGAGGTATGGATAACGGGGCTTTGAAAAGACACAGTATATTCCTGGGACTCTAGATGATCATATATATATCCTGTATCCAGGGCTTTGAGCATTCCCAGAAAAGAAGGTCCTAGGCGTTTACTTTTGATTGATCTAGGACCTCTGCATAAGCAGGGGCCGAAGGCCAAGGCAGAACTATAATATCCCTCCTTGAGCCCTGAAGCTGTGCCTCCAGCACGCACACACAGCAGCATGCAAAGCTTGGGATGTTTATTATTTCTAGGCATTAAAGGAAATCCTTGCCCATCTACTAAGATGGACTATTAAGCTGACTATATCAGTGACCACATGCAAAAAAGAATAAAAGCTAGGGTGGCACCTGTGTCTCAAGGAGTAGGGCCCTGGCCCCATATACTGGAAGTGGCAGGTTCAAACCTGGCCCTCAGGGAAAAAACAAACAAACAAACAAACAAAGGACAAGGAGATTAAAATGATACGTTGGAAAATATATTAATTTAACAAAAAAGTAGTTTAGGAGTAAAGGGTTGGGTGCCATAATGCAGCTCCTAGTCTGACATGAAGAGGAAAGAACACAGGCTGCTCACCACCATGTCATTCCCTGGGTCCCCAGCCAGCCTGCGTCTTTCTAACTCTCTCAGTCCTAGCCTGGCTGTTTTCTATGTAATGCCTAATAATGAAGTTAGAGAAATAGACAAAGCGTCTCTTTCATCTTACCAGAAGCAGAAGTCTCTGAGATAGATATTTTTCCCCCAGCTAACTCTTTTCTCACCAAGAGAAGTTGATTTCAATGGAAGGTGGAATTGTTTTCTGACTTTTGCTCTGAAGGTGGTCAGCACTTGGGCACCTCTGAAGGTGGTCAGCACTGACTTTGGGTCAGTGGTAGGACCACATACATTTGCAGCCTGTGGCTGACAGAATGAAATGGCCTTTGGTATTTTCTCTTACAGGTGTGTTTTTGGTCACTGGTTTCCTAAGCTCTTTGTCCAGTGAAGAAGTGCACACTGGGCCAGTCATTGTATCCCATCATTTTCCGACCTGCCTCTGACTCCGGCAAAGAGAGTCCTTCTGAACTGGAAGAGAAGCATGTAGTATTGGCTAAATGATTTGCACTTGTAGTTAGAGAATATTGCATTATAAAAACTGAAGCACAGATAACTGCTATTCATTTGCTGCATGCTTGGAATGAGAGATGAAAATACTGCATTTGGGGGAATAAAAAGATGACAGGTACTTTCCAAGAATTATAATTTGCAAAATCATGTGGTTTATCTGAGATTTACAAAAAAAAAAAAAAAGAAAACAAATCCTTATGACATTAAAAGTTTTATTCTAATGTAACAGTTTGCCCCTTACCAGTTAGTAATTTATGAAATGTAAGTTTTTGAAGATTTTAACACCAGGACTATAAACTTGAAGGGGTTTGGGGTCACCAGATGAGGGGTTCGGGGTTTTGGCATGAGGAATGAAGAGGCTTGACACAGAGTCTGTGTCGGGGGATGGAGGAGCTCAGGGAGGAGGCCCCCGAGTAAACCTCCGGTCTGTATTTATTATAAAACAGGAAGAAGTAGACAAAAGTGCTTATCAGACATCAGCACTGATAAGGAGGATGTGGAGGTCAGATAGAATGTCTCCACCTTTGTTTTTGCAAAACCACAGACCTTGAGCACAATCTCTGCCTCCAGCATCAAGAGACCTTTGGTATCTAGAGAATCTTGACCAGAACCGTTAGCCCTGGTCTGGCCACACCTCGCACACATCCTCCCTGGAAGCCAGTTTTCTGATCTCCAGCTGCACACAGCTCACACGCTGTTCTTATGATTCTCCAGGTCTCTCAACCAGGAAGCGAGTCTTATGCTAAAGATCAGGGCTCAGTTTCTCCTACATAAACTGACTGAAGAGAAGCCTGTGTTAGTTTTTCGTTTGATAGTGGATTAAAAATAAAAGATTTGGGCTCGGCGCCTGTGGCTCAATGGGCTAAGGCGCCAGCCATGTACACCTGAGCTGGAGGGTTCGAGTCCAGCCCGGGCGGCCAAACAACAATGACAGCTGCAACCAAAAAATGGCCGGGCATTGTGGCAGGCACCTGTAGTCCCAGCTACTTGGGAGGCAGAGGCAGGAGACTCGCTTGAGCCCAGGAATTGGAGGTTGCTGTGAGCACTATACCCAGGGGGACAGCTTGAGGCTCTGTCTCAAAAACAAATAAATAAATAAAAATAAAAGTAAAAGATTTGAATTTTTTTAGGTTCATCACAGCCCTTCTGGCCCCTATTGTCTACATCCCTGGGTTTCACATCTTTATGATCAGTCTGAACTTTGAACACAGCTGACATACTGATACTGGAGTTTCTTCCTCAGTAGGTCCTTGTGATACCAGAATTTTGCTCTTCAGTAGGTCCTTGGTCTTGGGAATTCAAAGAATGAACCCATGGACCACAGATCAGTAGTAAGCTAGGACTTTTATTAGAAGTTAGAAAGGAATATAGAAGAAGTAAAAAGCATCAGAGCTTCTGGAAGGGGGAAAGAACTGAAGAACTCCCTGGGGAGTCCCCCATAGACTCTTTTATCTAGGGGTCTTAAGTCTAGAGGATTATTCATGGCTGGCAGTTGGTAGATGGAAAAACATCTTTTCAAAGTTAATGAGTGCATTAATCCTTCAGTAGGGTGAGGTTATCAGGTCCTTTATGGTTTTTGTCCCTGAGAAGGGATTAGCGTTTGTGCTGCTATCCAAGGTGGAACCACTCAAGAAACCATCACAGGCTGCTTTGTTCCTGATCTTATCAGAGCCCAGAAGGTGTGTCCTGAAAAAGGCAGTCTGCTTGTGTCTGGAGATGGGGGTCTGAACTCTGAGCTTACCTGGACCTAGAGAATGGGGAGCTCCACGTTTAGCCCTGAGTGGTGGAATCCTCTATCACTTGGTCTCGGGGATTCGAAGAATGAATCCATGGGCCACAGATCAGTGGTAAGACAGGATTTTTATTAGACAGAAAGGTATACAGAAGTTATAAAAACACCAGAGCCTCTGGCAAAGGAGAAGACCCAAGTTGGAAAAATTTCTGTCTTGGGCTCTTTGTCTGGGGGTCTATATAACATTTTGGCCAGGACTTGGAAGGTGGAAAATCATCTTTTCAAAGTTAATGAGTGTATTAACAAATGAATGAATGTAGTCCCTCCTCCACTAGGGCAAGGTTATCAGATCCTTACAGTTTTTGTCTCCCAGACGGGATTAGGGTCTATGTTCCCTAATTCAAGGTGGACCTACCCCAAAATGACTCAGGCTGCTTTGTTCACAACCCTCAGAGCCCAGAGGGTATGGCCTGGTAAAGGTAGCCTCTTTGTGTTTGGAAATGGGGGTCTGATTTCGGAGCTCACCTGGGCATAGAGAATGGGGGAATTCCTGTCCAGCCCTGAGTGGTGGAATTCTGTATCAATACTTCCTGCTGGTTTCAAGTCCACCCTGACCTTGGGCAGTGGGCAGACAGACCTGGGTTCTCATTCTGGTTTGCCCATTACTACCTGAGTGATACTGGTAAGTTATCAATCTACTGCATTTTTATCTTTGGCCTGTAAACTGGGAATAGTAATATAACCTGCCTTATAATAGTGATAACTCTTACACGGACATCTCCCACTATAGAATTGCATGTGTGCTCATATTAAAGTTACTACTGTAGTGGGTAGCACAGCGTACCAGCCGGAAGATGGAAGGTCCTGTGGTGTGCCAGCATTCCTGTGTTTGACGATGGCTCCCTAGACTTACTTACATAGGCCTTTCTTACATAGGCCTTTCTTGCTGAATGTGAGTGATCACCTGCTCCCTCTGTGTGCATCTACCCACATAGTGAATTTTTTCCTGAATGAAATGTGCGGCATTCTATATCCTTAACTACAAGGGCTTCTGAGTGTCGACTTCAAGCAAGCAGGCTGTGGCTTCTGGGTTTAAAACAGTGAACCAGGCTGGCTCTCTGGGTTTTTTTCTTTGTTTTATTGGGTCAGGGGAGAAGTTTTCAGGTGGATGGAAACTTCCAGGGTGCAGGTGGAATGGGAAATAAAGCCACGAGAGAGAAAACCTAGGTTGAAAGCCCTATGGAAACTGGTATGCTTGGATTTGCGGTAAATTACACCAGCTCAGAAAGATAGGAGCAAGAAAAAGTATACTTGAGTCCATAAACTCGGCACCAAAGGACCCTCAGGAACAGTGGCTGAGCAGTGTCCGCCATGGCTGTGGGCTTCTGAAGCCTGTGACGTGGGGCTGAGGACCTGGCTCATCAGAACCCAGCTCCGTCCTGCACCTGAGCCGTGAAGAAATCAATGTGCAAATGGTTTTTCATGTTTCCTATTCCATGTTACTTCTAAGTAGTTTTTCATTTACTTTCAAATTATTCCTATAATACTGCTTAAATTTGCTTTATGTTAAACATTTTTTCCAATTACAGCAGTAATAAAAAGGAATTACACTACTTATATCTCCTTTCATAGGATTTCAGTCTGAGTATGATACATCATGTGATCATAACTGTGGACCTGGGCCGCGTTCCCTTTCAAATAATGTGCTAGGGTTAAAATAAACCTCTGCTTTTCTAAATTAAAAATTTAATAACAAGTAAATGACATTCTTGTTAGATATTTTTTAAAAAGGAGAACGACGCCTCCATTATTTCTCTGATAAATCATGCCATTTGGGGAAATGCCTCCTTTATTAGATGACAACATTTTATAGTGGAAATTTTTCATGTGGAAAAATACCCCTGCAACTTTAATTTTTTTGGAGAATGGTCTTTCATTTCTCCCTGGTTTGAAAGGCATTGTCTTTATAACCCACCTCTTCTTCCTCCTCACACACTGCCCACAAAAGTGCTTTAGTTCATCCGTAAAGGGCCATTTTAGTAATGAGGTCACCTGAAGTTTTCTCTCTGAACGTCTCACTTTGTTTATACCTCCCAAGGACTTTCTTTTCTATTTCCCACCCTCCACTCCTGTTTCTCCTCCCCTTTCTACTTAAAATTTTATATTCACCAAAATAATTTAATTTTTATAGTTTTTTTTTGTTGTTGTTGTTGTTAATAGGGATTCATCGAAGGGACAAGAAACCAGGTTACACTTACTGCATTTGTTAGGGAAAGTCCCTCTTACAATTGTGTCTTATCCCCAAAAGGTGTGTCACACACTAGACCCCACCTGGCCTCCTTCCCCCTCTCTGCTCTTCCTTTCCCCACTCGTCCCCCTTTCTTTCTCTCTCTGCTCTCTTCTTCCCTTACTCCCATCGTGTCATTAATTGTCCTCATATCAAAATTGAGTACATGGGATTCATGCTTCTCCATTCTTGTGATGCTTTACTAAGAATAATGTGTTCCACTTCCATCCAGGTTAATACAAAGGCTGTGAAGTCTCCATTTTTAATTTTCAAGTTTTAAAGAATAAAATAATGCTAAAAGACTTAAAAAAGGAAAAATAGAGCTGCCTTACGCTGCAGCCTGTCTGGATCTTGAGTCTGCTTTCCACTCTCTAAGGAATTCCTTCTGCGGAAACACAGCCCTCACCTTATCTAAATTAAATGCCCTTGTTCTTATGAGGCCCTTCTTCTCTCACTGTCTTCTGTTCTGCGGGGTTTTAATTTTCCAAGCATCATGAGTTTTCCCAAAGCTTTTGCAATGTTCTCTCTCAGAACGCAGGTTTCCCCATCTTTCTGGGGGAGTGGGCCTGCTGGTCCTGGGCCTCCCAGCTGACAGTGCTGGGGGCCGAGCTGGGCGTCCAGCACCGCTGCCCTGCAGAGCGGCCCCTGCACTGGCTCCCTCCGCCCAGCCGCATGTGGGTGTGGACTCTCATCCAGTTCAGGTTGCGGGACGGGGAGGAGGAGATGTCATAAGGACTCACTGCACGTAGCGGAGAGCAGGACACTGGTCACGTTATATTCCCAATTCATTTTCCCACTTTTGTTTTTAATTTTCTCAAATGTCAAGAGAGTTTGCAAGAACAGTACAATGGATACCTATTGACCCTTGACCTGATTATTATGCTTTTCCATGTCTGCTATGTCTGTCTTTCCAGGTGCACAGATACATGTAGATACACACACAGACAGATACACTACAGAGAAATACACACACGGATACACTGCACAGAGAGATACACACACGGGTACACCACACAGAGAGATACACACACAGACACACCACACAGAGAGATACACACACGGGTATACTACACAGAGAGATACACACACAGATACACCACACAGAGAGATACACACACGGACACACCGCACAGAGAGATACACACACGGATACACCTCACAGAGAGATACACACACGGATACACGGCACAGAGAGATACACACACGGATACACTGCACAGAGAGATACACACACGGATACAACGCACAGAGAGATACACACACGGATACACTACACACACAGACACAGATACACTGCACAGAGAGAGATACACACACGGATACACTGCACAGAGAGAGATACACAGACTACACACACACAGATATACATATAGATACACACACAGACATTGATAACACACACACAGGTACTGACACGGAGGTATACACAGATACACGCAGAGATACACAGAGACCTTGATACAGAGACACACACAGAGATACACACAGAGATATTCACACAGACACACACAGATACACACACAAATAGACATCGATACACATAGATATAGACACACAGATTCACAGAGATAAACACAGATACTTATAGATACACACATAGAGAGATACACACAGAGATACCCAGATACACACAGATAGTGACAGATACACAGATACACACAGATACACAAATACACACAGATATTCATATACGCACACAGATATAGATATACACAGATACACACACAAATAGTGACATACAGATACACATACTCACACAGAAACAGAAATACATACAGATATACACATAGATACACACATAGATGCACACACAGATACAGATACACAGACACACACACACGTGCTCTTCTCTTTTGCTCCTTTGAAAATAAGTTGTAGACATCACAACAGGACAACTCTGAATATTTCTCATGTACCACCTAAGAATGAAAACATTGCCTATGTATCCACAATGCCAATACACAGGAGTTATCATTTAGTATTTAGTCCAAAATACTATTACTGTTAACATTAATTAGTATTGGTATCGGTACATTAGGAGTAATATTAATACAGAATACCACTGCTATTACTGCTTTAGCTGCATCTGAAACGTCTGCGATGACATGTTAGTTTGTCTGAGAATCAAGGCTCGCCCCCCACCTCACTTGCTGTGTCTCTTCCCTCCCTTTTGGTCTGGGTTGCCCCCCTCCGGTGTGGCTCGTTGTGTTTGTCATGGCATTTACTTGTTTGAGATTCCAGGCCAGTGATCTGGTAGGGTGGTAGAATGCCTCGTACTCTAGAATATCTAACTGCTCTAATGTGATTAGAATAGTGTTGAACATTTTGGGTCAGGAATATGTCATCGGTGATCACATTTTAGTTTAAACATGAGATATCAGCACTGTGTTTACTGCTGTTGTGAAAGGCCGTGGTGCGCTCCCCACCACATAAGGGAGTGATATTACACGTGTGGACCTTCCTCTGAATGAAAAGTGGTAGCCCTCACATCAAGTTGGGGTAGCTCCTGAAGTAGTTAGAAATCCAATTCCAAAGGGGGACCAGTAATCAACTTTGAAGTAGAACTTTCTTCAAGCTGTTCTTCAAGACATCCAAGGTGGCAAATGTAGTCCTAAATATTTTTCCTAGCAACATTGGAAAAGAAAATCAAATTCAGAATTCAATATACTAGAAACCAATGCTAATGGCAGCTGAGCTCAGCCTTTAGGGGCTGTTGCATCTTTTTCCTCAGACAGTTTTCTTCCCTTTTGTCTGATACAGGATGATGGAGTCAGGCTTCTTATCACCCTGCTCTCTGACTGCTGGCATGTTTATCTACAGCCAGACTCTCGGTGTTGGGATATGCCCGTGAGGTCACATACCCTGTGGTGTGGCCTCACTGCCCCTGGCTCCCCGCTCAGAGTTGGTCCCCATGGAGCATGGAGACCTCCCCTACAGAATAGTCTTTTCAGGGCATATCTTTGGTCATTGGCATACTGGGAAATTCTCTGTGTTGAAAGGTCCACACTTTTCCCACTGATCAGTGCAGGTTGTGGTTCTCGTCACCCTTTACCCACCCTAAAACTCTGCAGACCTGTGAAGATAGCTCTGTGTTCTGAGAAGAATTTCCTTCCCCAGTGTGAAATGTCCTAAGCCCCTCTGCCACTGTGATCTGTCCCGGTGCATGATTTCTGCTCACTTTCTCCTGTAAACGTGTGTCCCAGCACCCATGCTCTCCCCTGCTCCCCACGCCCTCCAGTTCTTGCCCCAGACGATGCACTCAGCATGCACATAAACACTAAGGCCTGCTGTCCTCAAGGAGCTGGCCAGTAAGGAGAGGACGTCAGGTGAGCAGGGGATGCTCATGGTGTGACAGGCACCTGTCTGGGGCCCCTGTCATACCTGCCCCAGAGAAGAGAAAGGCAGGCTGAGGATCAGAGGAAAGGCTGCTCTCTAGGGAGGGAAAGGCCTGGCTGGCATGAGTCTAAGTGGGGGGAAATATAAAAGGACAAAGCTCCAAAGCAGGGTGTTGCAGGGTACCTGGAGCGTGGAGTGGAGGGGCAGAGCAGGAAACAGGTGGTGAGGGCCTGGGGAGCTTTTCTCAGTGGTTCTGGGTATATCTTTAGGCAGTGGAAAGCTTCTGGAGCAAATTTCACATTAGAGGGTAGGAACAGAAAGATATTTACTGGAAAACGCACGTGTAAGTATCTGCATATGTCAAAGTGAACTTCCTCAACTGTTGTTCAAATATCCTGGACGACAAAAGCACAAAAAGTGTATTCTCCTTTCTTTTAGCACTCTAGTTTCTCTTAGAGGACCTTAGCTGATTGCAAACACAACCTTACCATTAATTTCATTTCAAAGAGCTTTATCTTTAAAAAAAGCAAACTTAAGAAATGCCCTACTGTGGTGACACCTTCCTCTTTACCTTCTAGAGCAGTGGTTCTCAGCCTGTGGGTTGCGACCCAGAGGAACTGTGTTAAAGGGCCATGGCATGGGAAAGTTGAGAACCACTGTTCTAGAGGGATTTCCCCTGCCCCTTCCTGGCATGAGGACTCATGTTGGGGAGACTCCCCTGGCTGGGGCCACATGTGGGGGCATGGAGTGGGGTGAAGCCCCTTGGGTCCCATGCCCCGCAGCCCACCCACTGTACCCTGCAACCCTGGGTGGCCTGCAGTGTCCCAGTACCCTGCAAGGTGTGGGCATCGGAGTGCAGAGCAATAGTGCCTGCTGTTTCCTGGGGAATGGAGCCTCTCAACATATTATTACAAACCGATTATGTAGATAAAATTATAGTCTTACTCAGAGCAGCAGAGAAGTTCATTATACTGCAGGGTGCAAGCTGTGTTTCTTAGCATATTTTTTTATCCCATTACTTACATTAATATTATGTAAGAGTCTTGTGACAGTCAGTAGCATACGTCCACTTATTTTCCCTTGCCCTCCACACAATCGCCATCACATGTTATTTCCATGTATGTTATAAACTCCACTGAATATCATTAGTTTTGCTGTAAATGGCCAGTCATCTTTTAAAGAAATTAATAAATAAGACTGATGTTGTCATTTCCATTTTTAGAAAGAGCGTCTAGGGTACAGATACCAGAATCAAAACTCTGTGGTGCTGTCTGTGTGTGTGTGTTTAGGTGTATTCCTGTGTGTGCGTCCATGTCTGCGTGCATGCATCTCAGGGTGAGGTTACTGTCTTTAGTCACTGGAGGCTAAAACAAATAAGGTTTTTAAAAAAATAAATCCCTACCGCCTATTCCCACTTAAAGTTCAAAACTAAGATCTCTCTCCAAGGTGCCCAACTGGCATGGCCCAGAGGAAACCCAAAGTAGACAGCCACCCATGTCCCACCAGGCCCCCTACTCGCCATGGGTGCTCAACCTGGCGCGGTGCACATGGGATGCTTGTGACACTGGAGAACAGAGCCAGCCCCTCTGATGCTCAGCCACTGGCTGCAGGAGGCGGCAGGAGACACGCCCCTTGGTGGGGAAGTGGGAGCCACTTGGTGAAGATGCCTTCCTTCCACTGCTCAGTCTCCTCAGGCTGAGGGGGGAGGGCATCAGCCAGGTGTTTGGTGGGAGACCCCTGGGCATGGATGCACTTGAGCCTGAAGTTCAGGCTAGTGCCAGTGTGGTGACCATGGGCAGGTGACTCAATGTGTCTCCTTTTCTTTCTGAGAGTAACAGCACCTCTCTGGTAAAGCTAATGTAAGTGTTCACTGAGACCTTTAAAAATTGATACCTGGCTCCGGCCAAACTGCAACAAAAAAATAGCCGGGCATTGTGGTGGACACGGACACCTGTAGTCCCAGCTACTCGGGAGGCTGAGGCAAGAGAATCACCTAAGCCCAAGAGCTGGAGGTTGCTGTGAGCAGTGACACAACGGCACTCTACCCGGGGTGACAAAGTGAGACTCTGTCTCAAAAAAAAAAAAAAATTTCATAACTGTTAAATTTGATAACAAATAGACATCTCCCAGTAAATGGCTTGGTTACCAAAACCTGTTTACTGCTGTGGGAGAGCATCTGGAGTGGGGAGTGTATACGCTGTGAGAATTTAGAGGGGCCCCCCGTCTGTCTAGCTGAAGCTCTCACTAGTGTCTGAATGCCCTCGACCACTCCCCGAATCCCTGAACACACGAGGACTAAGCGGCACCTTGAGAAGAGCAGAGCTGTAGTTGTGTGGTTGGAGAGTTCCTGCATTTGCTTTCTCCAAGGAGCCCTGCTGAAGTCTGAATGTTGAAAATTCCTCAAAATTCACAATTGAAGCCTGTCAGCATGGGAACCTGTGAATACCCCTGGTGGGGGGGTATTAATCAGCCCAGCATCACGGAAGGTGATGTGCTGTCATCTGTGATCCACGTTCAGTGGAGCCCCGCCAGATGTCTTCATTTTAGGTGATTAGGTCATGAGGGTGGAGCCCTCAGGAAAGGGATTAGCGCCTTTAGAAAAGGGGCCTCAGCAAGATCCCTTGCCCTTTCTGCCATTCGAAGACCGGGTGAGAAGACAAGCATCCATGAACCACCACACAGAAGACTGCCTTGCTCCTGGACTCCGAGCTCTGTAGTTGTGGCAGATGTACTCCTGTTGTTTGCCGCCCAGTTTAGGCTTTTCTGTCGTAACAGGCCAAGTGCACTAAGGAAGCCCTCCAGTTGGATTCATACGGAGGAGTTAAGCCCTGCAGCTGGCCTGACATGGATGTGACCAGGTCCTCTGGCTCTTTGTTGACGTGTCCATCAGAGCAGGTGAGCTGACACACCATAGGTGTGAGCACCCGCACTGTGCCCATGGCTGGGGTGCAGTGGTGAGCAAAACAGACGTGGGCCCTTGTCCTCATGGGGCAAGGGGAAAGTGGGGGGGCGGGTATTAATCTCATATTCACAGAAAACATGTTTGCCAATGTTGCAAAGTGCTGTATTACAGGGAATCAGAGCATGTAGGGCGGGAGAATTTGTCTGATGGGAAAGGCAGGGAGACTTCCCTGGACGGGGCAGGATGTCAACTGAGTGAGCTGCACTTGGGAGTGGAAACACACCTCACCCAGGGGGAAGGTAAGGGCAGCACAACCCTTTGGAGAAGCTGATCTGAGGCCAGGGAGTCTGAGGAGAAAAACCAAGAGTGTGTCCTAAGATGGGTCTGGAGAGGTGGGAGGGAGATGTCACCCATGTCAGGTGAGTGCTGAGAGCCAGAGAGAAGCACTGGTGATGGGGGGAGGTAGTGGTGGAGGAGAAGTGGTCAAAATGTGGGCTGTGTTCTATCTGCTCAGGGACCCCCTGACCAAGAGCAGGGAGTGCTCCTTCCCTGGGGGATGGCCCAGCATCCTCTGATGTCTGCCCCCATCTCACCCCCACCTCACCCCCACCTGTCCCCCATCTCCCCCCATCTCAGTTGCTCACACAACACCACAGGCTGTGCAACTCAACCAACAGGTGTTTATTTCTCACAGTTCTAGGAACCAAAAAAAAAAAACAAAACAAAAGTTTGTTATCAAATTGCTGGAACAAAGGATACAGAAAGTCTTAAAACCTACTAGAGGGAGGAAAAAAGACACATTACACAGAAGAAGGAGAATGTTAGTAAAATACGCTGATGCTTCATCACAGAGGATACGGACCAGAAAACAGTGGAAATACACATACGTACTGATTGAACAGGGAGGGGGAGAGGAGAAAGAACCCTTTTAACCAAAAAATCCTCTATCCAGGGAGAATATCCCTTAAAAATTAAGGGGAAATAAAGATATTTTACAATTGACAAGCAAGAGAATTCATCACTAGCAGAGCTGCATTACAAGAAGTTAGAGGCTTGGCATCCATTGCTCAGTGGTTAGGGCACTGGCCACATGCACTAGGGCTGGTGGGTTTGAACCTGGCCTGGGCCTTCTGAGCAAACAAACAGCAACAACAAAAAATAGCTGGGGGTCGTAGCAGGCGCCTGTAGTCCCAGCTATTAGAAAGGCTGAGGCAAGAGAATTGCTTGAGTCCAAGAGTGAAGGAAAATTATACTAGATGGAGAGTGGAGTTTGTAGAAGGGTGGAAGAGCTCAGACAGTGTAGAGATGTGTATAAATATAGAAGCCTTTTTTCTTATTTATTAATTTCTTTAAAAGATGACTGGCCATTTATAGCAAAACTAATGATATTCAGGGGAGTTTATAACATATATGGAAATAATGTGTTATGGTGATTGTGTGGAGGGCAAGAGAAGATAATTGGACATATGGTATTGACTGTTGCAAGATTCTTATATAATATCAATGTAAGTAATGTGATAGGTTTTTGTACTAGATTCAGGACATTCAAAGATATGCCTGATATAAGCTATGAACCTTACAGCCACCATTAAAAATAAAACAGAGAGGCCTGTAATCTCAGCACTTCAGGGAGGCCAAGGCAGAAGGCTTACTTGAATTGGGAGTTTGAGACCAGCCTGGGAAATACAGTGAGATTCCTTTGTTTAAAAAAGACAAAAAATTAGCCAGGCATGGTGGTACGCACCTGTAGTCTCAGCTACTTGAGAGGCTGAGGTGGCAGGACTGTTTGAGCTCAGGAGTTTAAAGTTATTGTGAGCTGTGATTATACCACTGCACTCCAGCCTGATGACATGGTGAAGCCTGTATCTACAAAAAATAGAAAACAAAACAAAACCCACAAAGGGGTAAATTTTGAAAGCCAGTGGAGAAGATACAATGGAGTAGTGAGGAGTGCTCAAATGATCCAAAAGAAGACAGAAAGATTACTAGGAATTACGGCCAGATGGAGCAGGTGGACAGCAAACAGCAGGATGGAAGGCAGACAGAAACACGCAGTTCACTGCATCAAGAGTAAAGGAACCCAACACTCCAGTTAGTGAGTGCGGTACATCAGTTTCTCAGGGGAGGTATTAGTGCTCTTGATTATTTTGAAGATGTGACCATGGAAGTGGATCTATTACATGAATCATGTAAAGAACGTGCCACGTAAGAAGTGTGCAGGAAGTATGTGTGTGATCTCGTTTTTGTTTGCATCTTCCCTTAGTTGTCCTGACTGTTTAAAATGGAAGGGATGATTTAAAAATGTACCAATTACCAGTATATTATTTATGCGTCCCCAAATAGATTTTGAATCTCTCATCTCAAGCACTTTTCAAATTGAAAATATATAATTACTACTTTCAAGTCTGTCCTTTCCAGATTGGGCTTTTAGCTCTCACTCTGTAGCTGACTCAGATGATTCATCTGGTGACAGAGAAGCAGGGTGCTGGGCCCTGTCTGGTGCTGGCTGAGAAAGGGGACAGGAGGACAGGGCCAGGATCTCACAGCCCCAGTGCTTGGAAGCTGAGTAGGGACTTGGCAGGTTGGAGGTGACAGCCAGGGCATCAAACATTTCTGTTGAAATATAGTGCATATTCTTGGTAAAACATCAGAGTTGTAGAAAGTTAGGAAAGAAATTATAGCTTTGAGTATGGCACCAAATCTTAAATCATGGAACCCCTTCACTTGGCTTCAGTTTGTTTTTTAATATTAAATGAAAATTATTTTTCTTTCCCCTGGTCTACCAATGTAAAACCTAGAAATAAAGGAATGTTGCAGCATGTAGATGTCCAAATTGAGTTACTAACCTGATGGAAGTGCCCGAAGTACTTTTCAAATTCTGTGTGTGTCTGTGTATACATACATGGATGTATGTATAGAGAGGGGGAGATGGAGATTATACCAACAATTAGGAAAATTACAAAAAGAAAAAGAAATCCCCTCTCTTGCCACCTGGCACCAGAGGTTTTGTCTGTTTCTGTCTAGTGTGTGCTTCTATTTATAGAGACGTTACGTAGGTTTTAGGCCATCCAAAACCTGGATGAATACTCAAGTCAGGCACTATTAGGCAGCGTGCAGTGAGAAAATGGGATTAAGGGGGATCTTAGTTTCCAGGGCGTCTCAGTCCGTTTTTTGCTACCATAACAGAATACCACACACTAGTTACTTTATAAATAAAAGAATGTATTTGGCTCTTGGTCCTGGAGGCTGGGAAGTCCAAGAGCATGGTGCTGCATCTGAAGGGGGCCATCCCAAGGCAGAAGGTACCGGTCACATGGTGAGGGAGTGAATGTGAGAGGCAAAGAAACGGGGCTGAACGTCTCCTTTGACCAGGATCCTGCTTCTGTGATGACTAACCCTGTCCATGAGAATGGCTTTAATCCATTCACCCATCATTGCAATCGCAATTAAATTTCAACATGAGTTTGACAGGAGCATTCAAACATGGCAGTGTCTGAAGGAGAAGTGTGTAGAGGCAAGCAAAAATAGATTGTGACAGGGCTAGGATGGCGGGGTCAGGTGCAAGGCAGAAAGCTGATGTGAACAATGGAGCTTTGCCCTGGTCCTGGGGGGCTGCCGTGTGAAATCCTGGAAGGTCTGTGGTTCACGGCACAATTGTCTTTTGGCAGCCTTCTCTGCGCTGGAGTTTCTGTGGGGATTGTGAACACTGGGCTCTAACTCGACTCCCCAGCTCTTCTTTCCTGAAACCCATGGCTGAGAGCCCTTTGCTGACCCCAGCTGAGCCCCAGCTCTTCTTTCCTGAAACCCAGGGCTGAGAGCCCTTTGCTGACCATGTATGACTTGATTACTTTGCCTTTTTACATATTAAACTCCACTCTGATGCTCCCCTGGCCACTTCCGCTGGTTGTGTGCACTCACAAAGTCCTCACTTAGTTCCCTTTTTCCCCGCCCCGCTGCTGTGTCACCCCCAGGGAGCCATCAGTGCGTGCAGCAGGTGTGTGCTTGCAACCTTAAATTGCAGTGAGCCAGAAGTGCCCAACTGATACTTTTTAGTCAAGTTAAATATGACTGCATCCTCCAACCTCCATTACCCAAGGGGCAGTTCATTCCTGCCCTTCCAAGCATCCTGGGATATCTCTGGAATTCCGAAGCTCATCCACAGCCTCGTAGCCAAGCTCTATGCACAGAATGCAAGGGTTCACTCTGCTCCAGTTAGGGCACCTGTGTCTTAGGTTTAACTGGGCAATGCATCCAGCCCCACTGAGTGCACCACACAGACAAGGGCTGTCAGGCCACCCGTGGCAGTTTGTACCCTGGTATCATCTGGGTAGCTTGAATTCCATTCATCCATCTGTAAAGGATGCACATAAGGAAACACTTTCTTGTTGCAAAGCTCTCTCTAGGATTAAGAGGGCGGCACCTCATCAAACAGTTAGACTCACCTCCTGTGACAGGACAGCTAATGCTCCATTCTGAAAGTCTGTAATCATTCACCAGTAATAACGTTGACACGTCAGGTCTTCCTTTTCATTGCATTTTGCCTTCCTATTTTATTTCAAAATGTTCCAGATGTTATTGTTTTTATTGTTGTAGGAGAAATGTTGTGTGCAGTTAAGGTGCCATTAGCAGGACAAGCTGCAGTGTGCGGGATGCCCTGGATGCCCGCTGTGCAGGCTCCTTGGGTAGTGATTCCCACGCCATCTGGGTATCCGGTGGTATGGTTTTATTGAGAGAGAAACTGTTGGGAGATCATTTTTCTCCCCCTTTGGAGACAAAGTCTCACGTTGTTGCCTTTGGTAGAGTACTGTGGCGTCACAGCTCACAGCAACCTCAAACTCTTAGGCACAGCGATCCTCCTGCCTCAGCCTCCCAAGTAGCTGGGACTACAGGCGCCTGCCACAGTGCCTGACTACTTTTAGTAGGGCTGGTCTCCAACTTCTGAGCTCAAGCAGCCCACCAGCCTTAGCCTCCTAGAGTGCTGGGATTACAGACATGAGCCACCACACCCAGCCACTATTGGGAGATTCTCTGAATAGCAGTCCTTGCCTAGGAATACTTAGAGTTTGCTTTTTACATGTGGTTAATTATAAATATGTATTTTTGCAGACTTTTTATTTATAATAATATTTGTAAGAAAATTTTATTATGAAATGTTTAAACACCTCCAACACCAGAGGGAAAACAGGATAATACAATGTATATCCATTACTTGATTCAATAGTTACTTCCCTGTACTTTTTGTTATTTTTGACAGTGAACATTTTAATGAAAACCCAGGCCCTTCATCATTTTGCTCCTACATGCTTGAGAATTCATTGCTAAAAAAATAAGGAATTTTAAAATCTAGCAACAGTGTTATTACGCTACAACAAAATTAGCAGTACCTCTCTGCTAATCACCCGATACCCAGTCCGTACTCCAACACAGTTGCCTAGTTGCTTTGGGTGAATTGGCATCATACTATCAGAGTGTTCATTGACACCCATGCTTCTGAGATGTGCCCTTGATTCTTGAGCATTGATCTGTTTAGGAGATTTGTCTGCTGCTTCTCTCTGTGTCCCTTAACTTGTCCGGCTCCCCACCTTGTGTGCAATTCATGTGTTACATTTCATTACGTGTTGCTTCTTGTGCTTTTGTACAGAGCAGCTTTCCCTTGTCAGTTAGAGCTGTTTAGTTCCCCCAGAAAGCCTATTGCATGGGAAAGGGAAGATAAATGATAAATCTTTTGCTTTAATTGCCAATTTGTAATTATTTACAGTGGTGACCAGTGAGGGCCTCTCTCTCACTCATCAGTATAAACTCATAATTTTGTTTTTTCTTTGAGTCAGGGTCTCACTTTGTCATCCCCGGTATCATAGCTTACAGCAACCTCAAACTGTTGGGTTCAAGCAGTTCTGTTGCCTCACCCTCGCTTGTAACTGGGACTACAGGTACCCACCACAGTGTCTGGCTATTTTATTTTGTTGTTTGTTTGTTTAGCAGACTGGGGTGGGGTTGAACCCACCAGTCCCAGTACATGTGGCTGGCACCCTAACTGCTGAGCTATGGGTGCCAAGCCAACTCATAAATTCTTGTTTGTTTAATGTGTTTATCCAGTTATCACCATTATTCTACTTGATTCGCAGATTTTCTTCTATCTGTGGCTAGTGGAAGCTCCTGCAAGTTGGCTTTTAGACCTCTTGACGTGCCTGCCGTGTTCCTCAGACATCACACCATGTCCCAGTGTCCCTGAGTTCTCCTTCCTAAGTCCTGGAAATGGTTAATCCTCTAAGGGGCTCTGCCCCCTAAGTGGAAATGGCGTTTAGAAAAATCCCATCTGGCACCTGTGGGCAGGCATGGCCATTAGCTTGTCACAGGTTCTAGAGTTGTCTGGTGTTTAGAGCTAGGAAAAACAAATAATGTTTAAAAAAAGCCACCAGGAGCCCTGGCTGGCTTCTAGTCCTGTGTCTCCTGGCCTTCCATTGGGCATTCTCCGGGGTTGGCATCTTTGCTGCTCCTCAGCCTCCCTGTGCACGCAGGGTGGGGGAACATGCTGCTCCCTATGCCAGGGCCCCCCGCCCTTCTCCAGGCAGGTCCTGCCTCTGCCTGAAATGTGGGGCGTGCAAGGACTTGTCCCAGCTGTGTCATCATCTGCTGAGCTATTGACCTGGTTTTCGGCTAGGTCTGTGGGGAGCCCAGGGGACCCCGTTCCCTCTTGTATCCTGTGCCACCCGATACCCCGGGCTTACAGATGTAAGTGCTGTGGCCACACTATCAGTATTTGCAGGTTTAGGGTTTCCTGGTACCTCTTTGTCTGTTTTTAAAGGTATCTTCTGTTTTTTTCCATACACGATTCTGTTGATCTGTTTGACTTGGGGTTGGAATTTGAGGAAATCCACCCTGATTTTATTGCACCAGATTGCATTTTTAACTAAAAGTGGTCTGTGATTAGACAGAAGCTAGACACAGCCTACAGAGACAGCAAAACAAGGCAGGTGGCGGGAAGCTCGGCACTTGGGCTTGCGGCACCTTAGACTTCAGCAGGATTGCCCTGCAGAGGGGGCATCCTTTTCTTCTTACCCACACAATGTGTACTAACCTTTGTGCTAAGAAAGATTAGTTGTTGCCTTAAACATGCCTAGTTTACCCTTAGTGGCTGGTCACAGTGAAAGAAAAGAGGCATTGTTTGGTTCTGTGAGCTGCCTATAGAGCCTCCTCCAAAGACCTGGGGCAAATTATGCTCCAACAAAGGCTTGGAAAGCCAGGTCTCAGCAGCCTTACTTTGAAGGCTCAGGGCGCCTAGCAGAGCTTCAGGTCTGTGTAAATAGGTGTGCTGAAAAAATAGCAAAGAAAGTGAAAATGCATTCTTAGCTCAAGTCTGAATGCTAATGAAAATTAAACCAGTTTCTTCTTCTTCTTTTTTTAACTTCAAGAGATCATGCAGCCTGTGTTAATGTATATTGCAAATTTCTCAAATAAAGAGCTAGCCTTTAGCATTTCCCAGGCAAGCTTAACCTTCTAGCCCTTTCTATTCCTGTTCTAAGAGTTTCACCCCCTTTTATTTTTCAAAAGAGGGCTGTTTGTTTATTTTTTCTCATTTCTTAGTAGTTTTGAAATGTACCAAATACCCCCTCTCCTCCCATATCCCCCCTCTACTCCTCTCTCTCTCCTATTCCCTTCTACTTTCTGGACTATAGTTATGTTTTGCCATTCCTATGAATGTGTAGGTGATTATATATTGATTTCATAGTAGTATTGAGTACATTGCATACTTTTTTCCATTCTTGAGATACAGTACTAAGAAGAATATATTCCAGCTCCATCCAGGTCAACATAAAAGATGTGAAGTCTCCATTTTATTTATGACTGCATAGTATTCCGTGGTGTACATGTATCACAATTTGTTAATCCATTCATGGGTTGATGGGCACTTGGGCTGTTCCCATGTCTTGACTGTTACGGACTGGGCTGCAGTAAACATTCTGGAGTAAATGTCTTTGTTGTGAAATAATTTTTGATCATCTGGGTATATACCTAGTACAGGAATTGCAGGATCGAACGGTAGGTCTACTTTTAGTTCCTTGAGTGTTCTCCAAACTTCCTTCCAAAAAGGTCATATTAGCTTGCATTCCTATCAGCAGTATAGAAGTGTTCCTTTCTCTCCACATCCATGCCAACATCTGTAGTTTTGGGATTTTGTGATGTGGGCTAATCTTACTGGAGTTAGATGATATCTCAAAGTGCTTGTAATTTGCATTTCTCTGATGGTTAAGGATGATGAGCTTTTTTCATGTTTCATAGGCCATGCGCCTATCTTCAAGTCTCTTGCTCACATAGAAATGGGGTTATTTATTCTTTTCTTATTGATTAGTTCCATTCTATTGAGAGTTCTCTGTTGATTCTAGTTATCAGACCTTTGTTGGAAGTATAACCTGCAAAAATCTTCTCCCATTCTGAAGGTTGTCTGTTTGCTTTACT
>CAUYRH010040580.1:0-21264 GCA_963574655.1 Perodicticus potto
TGATAAGTATTGATAAGAGGTTATCTACAGAGATCTTGGAAACAACGCTGGAATTTCTAGTGTATCTCTTTGCCATCTAGGCTGCATTTCAAACAAAACAAAAAGCCCCAAAGAGCCTGACTGAGTAGCAAAGAAATATACCATCAGAATATTGGAGAACCAGTACCAATGCATTCCACCACCACTTTCATGAATTCTTTCTGAATTTCCAAATCTTTATTAAGGGTTACTCAAGTACATAAAATCTGTTAATAATTTAGAGAGACAATCTGAATTTGTTTCTTTGATTGAACACTACTATAATAACACTTGTAAATGTACTGAGGACTAGTTTTGTTGAAGGTGAGTCAGAAAAGCAGGCACAAGCGGGGTGAGGAGATTGAGACAGATAACTTTTCTTACACTGTTCCTGACTGTTGAATAAACTTCATTTCATCCATTCACTCACTTATTCATCTATTCATTCACTGAATAAGTGTCTATTGACCTTACGCCACGTTGATGACATTCTTTTAGGATGCCACAGAGAAATACAAGTAAGATAAAGTATCTCCCTTTAAGGAGGTTGCTATCTTGTAGAGCTCCCCTCAAGCTATTGAGATTCTTCAAGTCATACCGATTATGCCTAAGAAAAATAAAGCTACTTACAGAAAGAGTTTATGGGCAGAGTCATGGACATTAATACAAAGGAACAATTCATTGGGTTCACTGAGAGTTACACATGTAATATATGAATGCATTTAAGATTTTCAATTCCCCATGAAATATCAATTGTGTGGAAAAAAATGTTTTGAAATAAAAAGTTTTATATATACACATATAAAGTATATTTGAACCTGTGGAGAAACTTGTTTTCATACTAATAAGAGCTGCAAGAATACCTGATAGAATCAGGTGTACCTGCCCAAATAGACCTGCCCTGCTCAGGCAGGGTCAGGTTCATGACCTGCCTAGGAAGGGTCAGACTCACGTCCTTCCCAGGAAATAGGAATGCCGCCAATTGCTGCACTCCCTGAGCCTTTAAATCCCCCATCCTCCATAACCCACATGTGGAATTCCTTTCTCAATTTCACCCCACCTGCATCCAGGTAGGAAATGAAGACAACATTATTTCTACAGAATGGGGATTCTGTTTTCCTTTGTTTCGCACCTTGGAATAATCTGTCTCCCTTGGGTCCAGAACTTTTCAGTACCTAAAGGTGTCATTCAAACCGCCCCCCTTACATCAGTCTCATGCTTTGATGCCTAACACAGAGCACAAACTGCACTAAATTGGGAGTCTCATATTCATGTGCTAGTCTTAATGCTGCCACTAACTTACTATGTGACCATCATCAGAATCCTAACCACTTTGAAGGGATCAGTTTTCTCAACATATGACCAGATTTAGCAATAAAGTTCTATGGATCTTTGACGGTTGTGTTTCTGAATCAACCAGCAATGGTTATATTCAAGACGTGATGAAATCCAGATAGGCTATTGCCATTCCCCTCCTCTTCAATCCTGTTCTCAACTCGCTGATAGCATCTCAGCAGATACGATCATCATCTTTGACCCTCCAAAACTACCAAATCTAATGGACTTGCTGTTATTTTTATTGTTATTGTTATTGTCCCCTTTTCAACCTCCCTGTAGCACTTGATTCTAGTGATCAACTGCTCCTTAACACTAGTTCTTTCCTTGGTAAGTACAGCACTCTCCTTCTTTTCCATCTCAAACTACTCCTTCAGGCTCAACATTAACCCCACTAAGTATCTTAAGCCAGGGCTTTTCATTGTGTGCAGGGTGTACATACCCCAAGTTTCAACAACCCAACTCCCAGCTTTTCCCACATCCCATGAAGTTTTTCTAGGAAATCGTATTCTTATTCATGACTTAGAATTTCACTTATGTACAACGCCCACTTGTTTGCCCAAAATTCCAACCAGGTTATCTTATCTCCAGTTGCCTGGCAAACAGTTTCACTTTGATGTGCTCCTGCCACCTCAAACATAACTTATTTCAATTCAGTAAATATTTGTCTCCTCAATGTAGCTCTTTTTTGATCAATAGTAGTACAAAGGTTCTAGCTTTTACCCAAACCCCTTGAGCTGGATATAATTTGAAATTAGATATTTTCAAATTCTAGAAGAGTAATATGTTACATGAACCCCATAGTTTTAACATTCCCAAGAGAAACTCAGCTCCAAGTTTTCCCTGTGATTAACTTAGATAATAATTTGAGAGATAACTGTTGTATTTACAAATATATCAAGGAAATAGAGAAAGATAGGTTGGGAGGTTAATCCAAATATCTTTTCTCACCAAAAATATAGAAATATCTAGGGAGCAAAACATATGGTTATTTAAATAGTAAATAAAGTTACCAGTAATTAAATATTTCAGTAAGTTCCAGTAAGGCTTTGCTATCAAAAACTTCTGGTCAAGGACAGTGCCTGTGGCTCAAAGGAGTAGGGCGCCAGCCCCATATACTGGAGGTGGCGGGTTCAAACCCAGCCTGGCCAAAAGCTAAAAAACAAACAACTTCAGGTCAGATCACTGAATTAGTTATAAAAAAATACATACATATATATATATATATATATATATGATTTTAAGAGCTTTTTGGACCTGAGGATTGTGAATAATTACTAGTCTTTGCCTATCTTTGTGAGTATTGCTTTGCCCTCTTATTTCCTCCAGGCAGCCTTGACCCCTCCAGCTTATAATTATGACTTCATGATTTAACTTTCACTATCATTTTGGCTTAAAATTATAGGCTACCTTCTAGTGTTATTTAACTCTTCATATTTATCTCCCCTTTGCAACTAGATTGAAAGTTCATTGAGGATAAAAGTAATTTTATATTTTTTGCACTCCTCACAATGTTGAATGTAACTCACACAACTGAAAGTTGTAACACGTTTTCTGTGTCTACCACTTGTTACATACGGGGGGATGATAAAGAGAGTCAATGTCTTCCTAACTATGTCTGTTCAGCCATTTTGCTCTCCCTCCCACTTATCTCAAGGTATCCTATATGATAATAAGAAGTTCAATATAGTAGAATCATTTATTTATTGAGATTTTAGTAATAGTATAGAGTGCAAAAAATACATATAATCAAAATGACCTTTGAGACTCTCTTAGGGAGGTGCCATGTTGGAGGTTTACCAGCCTAAGTCCAACATATCCAGTTGCTCCTCCAAAATTAGAAAAAAAAAAAGCTATTTTTTCAATTTAGCACCTGATTATACACCTAAGAGCCATACTGTATAAGTAATATGTATATATAAATGGTAGACTCAGAGTGGGAGGACGCTGGCAGTAAGAAAGGCATAAATCTCACCTCTGATACTCACTAAACACATTCACTGACTGTGGAATGGTGAAATAAAATGTGATTCTCTTTAACAACATGCTTCCCTAAGCTCAAATGGTCATTCAAAGTTGATATAAATTACTGCTTGAGGGCGGCGCCTGTGGCTCAAAGGAGTAGGGCACCAGCCCCATATGCCAGAGGTGGTATGTTCAAACCCCCAGCTCTGGCCAAAAACTGCAAAAAACAAACAAACAAATAATAAATTACTGCTTGAGTTAGGCAGAATTCTAAGATGGCCCCAAGATTCTCACTGCCTACTCCCCTGAGCATTCCCCTCCTCTTCACTCCCACAATTGGGTTACTGATTAGTTGACCCTGAGTTGAACCAAAGGGAGATTATTCTTGGCAGACCTGATCTGATCGGTTGAGCACTTAAAGGGACATGGGTCTCTCCTGAAGGAAGAGATTGAGAGATCCATAGAGCGAGGGGCTTGTGCAAGGGGCCTGTGACAAGGACCTGTTAGTGGCTTCTAGTTGCTGAGAGTGGCACCAACCAGTTTAAAAATTGGACTTTGGTCATGTACTGCAAGAACATAACTCTTCCAACAACTTAAGGAAATTTGAAAATGGACTCTTCCCTAAGCAAGCCTCTAGATGAGGGAATACCAAGCTTATACCTTGATTACACACTGATTTTGGCCTAGGGAAATCCTGAGCAAAGGACCCAACTAAAATGTACTGACTTCTTGACCAATGGGAACTGCAAGATAATAAATTTTCTTCTTTTAAGTTTATAAATTTGGTAATTTGTGAAGCAGCATGGGGAGTCCCTTCCTTCACTTTACACCTAGGACTAAATGTGGAGCCCCCATTTCCTATGCCTAGGTCAATTTCTTGTGAATTTCCTAGGCCTCATTTCCATGAATGGACTGTATCCATTCATTGATACACTCATTCACCTTGCCTCAGGCGGAAGCGACTGTATTCATTCGTTTCCTGGCCAAGGAACCCATACACCTATATATACCCTGAGGCTAAAGGCCTAAAGGAGGAGACGGGTCTTCGGGAGAGGAACGGAGAGAGCTTCTCTCTCCCTACTTGAATTCTCTCTCTCTACCAGAAGCTTTAGTGTTTTCTGTATTCTTTTCTGTAAATCAATTTTTACAGTGTCTTACCACTGAGGGGTGGGGGTGGGGGAAATAATGTAATGAAGAACAATAAAATACATGTATTTAAAAATAAATAAATAAATAAATAAATAAATTCCAAAAAAAATAAAAAGTTTTTTTCTAACAAAAGCAAGGTACACAACGGCTGACTTCTATATAGTATGACTTATGTCATACTTATTGGTGAGTGAATGAATAAAACTGTTGTATTTGGCCAGGATCCTCTGTTTGTTCATATTTAGGAACAAAAGAAAGATTCAGAAGATAATAGCTTTTGTCTTGTTATTCAACCCAATTGATAGAATGTGATAATCAAGTCAATATGCGTTATAGAAATACCCTTAAATTAATGACAATAATGTTTTAATATTTTAGCTGTTATTCATAGCCTAAGCCTTACCATCAATTTCAAAGTTAAATTTAAGGAACTCTGACTAATAATTATAAATGCTTTCAGAATATTTTAAAAATATTTTTCCTTAAATATTTGGTTAGCTTTATTATCATTCCTATTAATTAGAGAGCTCTTTTCTATTAACATTATATATTGGAGGGGACATGTTCATTTATGTATATAGCATCTCACATATGTAAAAATAAAATCACTCCTGTATTACTAATACTATAAACATTTTCATCTATCATAGGAGATATGCCAGAACACCGTGGCCTTTAGTCTAAGACTTTGTATCATAAAATGTTGAGACACATCTTAGCTCCTTAAAATGGATAGTTTGCTTATTACATAAAAAGCTTCTGCACAGCCAAGGACACAATCAAAGGAGCAAATAGCCCACAGAATGGGAGGAAATTTCACCTGCTACACATCTGATAAAGGACTGATAACCAGAATCCACAAAGAACTCAAGCAAATCAGCAAGAAACAACCAAACGACCCCATTAAAAAGTGGGCAAAAGACATAAACAGAAACTTCTCAAATGAAGATACACTAATGGCCAGCAAACTAATGAAAAAATGTTCAATGTCTCTCTAATCATTAAGGAAATGCAAATCGAAACCACAATGAGATATCTACTAACTCCAATGTGAATGGCTCAAATAAAAAAGTCCCCAAAGAACAGATGCTGGTGTGGATGCAGAGAGAAAGGAATCCTTACACATGGTTGGTGGAACTGCAAACTAGTACAACCTCTATGGAAAGTTTATGCAGATACCTCAAAGAACTTAAAGCCGACCTAGCCTTTGACCCAGCAATCCCTCTGCTAGGTATATACCCCAAAGAAGAAAGGTCATTTTCTTAAAAGGACACCTGCACTCCAAAGTTTATAGCAGCACAATTCACAATCACAAAGACAGGGGAACAACCAAGTGCCTGCCAGTCCATGAATGGATTAAAGAAATGTGGTATATGGGTACTATGGAGTACAATTCAGCTGTGAAAAGATGGTGAGCTAGTATCTTTGGTGATAACCTGGATGGCACTGGTTAGAAGAAAGGTTTCTTCTTCTAAGTGAAACATCATAAGAATGGAGAAATAAACACATGAGCTCAATACCAAACTGGAACTAATCAATCAACACTAAAGTACACTATGGAAATAAATCTCAATGAAAATCAAGCTGCAGGGAGGGGATGGGCAAATTCACACCTACTGGGTACAGTGCACACTGTCTGGGTAAAGGGCACACTCGTAACTTTGGCTCAATGTGTATAAAAACAAAGTATGTAAAAGTACGTATTCTGTGATATTCTGAAATAAAAATATTGCGTAAATAATACATCATAATGGGATTAGTGATTCTTTACCTTGGGCTACTTCTTCTACCAACTAATTTTTAAATGTGAATAAGTGCATGTGGTTTTCTCTTCAAACAAAATAAAACAGAACCTAGCAAATAATACCTAAAAATACTACAACATACACCCTCCCTATCAGTTTTCAGAACTTTTATCATTCATTGCTTTGTTCTGCTGTTTATTCACCAAACATTTACTGAAAGCCTTCTGTGTGCCAGGCACTACTGTACAAGGTGCTGAGGATACGGATAAATTGAGACATAATTATTCATTCAATGACTGCATCATTTACATGGAAGTTAAACAATCGCTTCAGCTTACAATACACTATGATGTAGGTTAAAATATAGGAATTTTAAATTTCAGATTTAAAAGCCTTTCTTCTGTTCATTAAGACTTACTGACAGCTACAGACAGAACGTAAAGTTTAGGCTGTATTTAAAGAAGGAGCAGAGATACTTGAGCGTGAGGGATGTAGAAAGCACGTTCCAGGAAGGAGCATCTGTATTTGAGGAAGTTGGAATCTCCTGAGCAGAGATGATAGATGTGAATGCTCGCAGCCCAGGGTGGCTGAAGTGTGCAGAATTCATCAGAGATAGTCTGCAGATGAAATGAGAGGCAGGCAGACGGAAATGGAGAATTCATTTCCAAGGGCCTGGGAGCTAACCTGGTCTGAGAAGAATAAAAATTATATTGAAGTTATTTGGTAAATTTCATGTGAAAGGCATGCAAAAAGGCAAGTGGGGGTGGAGTACCATCTAGGAAGGAAATTTTCAAGATGGTTCGCACTTGGCACTATTTGTGATAGAGGCAAACAACTCAATAAAGTGAGAAGAAAGAATGATGAAGGATAGAAAAAGATGAAAGAAACAATTCTACATGGTCCTCAAATCTGCTACATATTCTTCCTTCCCCCCCCCCACAAAAAAACCCCGTTCTAGCTCCCTCCTGTTAGGCAGGGTGATATGAATCATTCGGGCCAATAAATTGTGAGTGAAAGTTTAACGTGTTACTTCTGGGCTGAGGCAGTGGAAAACCCCTCTGAGATGTTTCAGTGTCTCTCTTTCCCTCTCACGGAAGGGAACACGTAAGCGGCCTCAGGTTGATACAGGGAACCATGACATCATAGCTGCCTCATCCCATGAGCTGCAACATCAAAGGCGTTGCCTCGGAGAGTTAATCCACAATGGATTTGGTGAGGGTAATAAATAAAAAATTTACTAAGCCACTGGATTTAGGGGATTTTTGTTACTGCAACACAGCATTACTTATCCTGACCAAAATAATTTTTTTTTTTGAGATAGGGTCTCAGTCTGTGCCCTGGGTAGAGTGCTTTGTCTTCAAAGGTCACAGCAACCTCAAACTCCTGGGCTCAAGCAATCCTCTTGCTTCAATCCCCAGAGTAGCTGGGACCATTGGTGCCTACCACGTGCCAGCCTAGTTTTTCTATTTTTAAAGACAGGGTTCTGCTCTTGCTCAGGCTGGTCTCAAACTCTTGAGCTCAGGCAATCCTCCTGCCTCAGCCTCCCAGAGTGCTAGGATTACAGGCATGAACCACCAGGCCTGGCCCAAAATAAAATTTAAAAGTCAACACTTAATGAGCTTATAACCAAGGAGGCAAAAAAAGATGAATTTAAGGCCATAAGTTAAGACGCTTAGAGAGAAATGGGACCACTTCTTTCTCTGAAACATAGAAAAGGCAAAGGAGGGACAAAAATATAGAAAAAATTTGGAGATAACAAAGGGGAAGTTGAAGGAGTTTATTCGTGATGGCCACTGTACCCCATTGATGTCAGAAATTCAGCCTTCTGCTGCCAAGTGGAGCGACAAGACAGAAGGAAGTAAAATTTTGGTGGCAGAAGGAGCATTTGCTGCAAGAAATGAGGAAGAGAGCCCATTACAGAGAAGGCAAAGAGCTGCAGAGCAGGGGGACCTCCCTAGCGGGGCTGTGGCTCAGGCATTTATGGTGGAGTCAGTCAACATCATTTTGTCATTTTCTATAGCAGCGACTGCTATCCTGACTGAAAGAACAGGAGAAAAATAATTGTGCTCATAGTAGAGCTTGGAAAATAAGTTACAGGATGAAGAGGCAATCTCTAGATAATTAAGAAAATCTGAGAAAGTTTAGTTGACGTAATTGATAACCCAAAGGGTGTTCCATCCAAATAGGAAACAAGTGAAGCCAGAAGAGGCTGAGGAAGCAAAAGAGCCTACGTGGACCTGGAAGTTTTAATGGCATTAAAGGGCAAGTTTAACAGGGTTGTGGGTATGCCAACGGTTAAAGACAGGTGATTATTCTTTTAAAGACAGTAACATAACTCAGTGGTTAAGAGCAGGTGGTCTGAGGTTCAATAGCAGTTCTGCTCCTTACCGACTGTGGCTTCAGGCAAGTTTGTCACATTGTTTCCATACGTTTCATTCCCCTCAGAGGAAATTTTATCCGCCAATAAAGGGCTTCGTGATGACTGAATGAATTAAAACATGGAAAGCTCTTAGAATAGTGCCTGGCACAGTGTTCAAGTTGAAGTTATAATGACAGGATCGGGGCCACCACGGGGATGGAGGGGTAGGTGTAAGGATGATGAAGATGGCAGCCCAGAGAAGTGAAGGCTTTGTACGGAGGGGATTTGCTGGGTGGTCCATGTGGACCCTGCTTATCCTCAAGATGCTGGGGAGAACCAAGGAGAAGACTGCGAGCCAGAGGGACCCCATGGACACAGTGATCCCATAAAGTGAAGATGGGCAAGGAGAGAGGTGTAACCACAGCGCAAGCTTCAAAGTTGATAATTCAGCAGCCCACGAGCGTTCTCTCCCCAGCAGCTTGTCGCTGAGACAGAGGGAATGAGCAGCTTCTCTTTTACAGAGTTTTCAGGAACTTCTCTTTTTAATCAAGGAAAGCCGTGCTTTCGCTGATGAAGGAAGAGAAGAAAGGCAAAGATACAATTATGCAAAATCCATGGACATATCCCAATTCAGAATCCCACAGGCACTTGGACTAAGATAGTTTTTTTGTTTTCATATAAAAGCAGAGCCAGGAAGGACAGATGGGAGTAGAAAAAGGTAAACAAGTGTCCTGAAGGGGAATGGAAGAGCGTGCACTCACAACCACAGTTTCCACCTGACCTTGTAAATGCACACAGGGTAATCTAGTTGTATGTGCCCTCATAGTAATCTGAAGTTAAAAAAGGAAAGAGCATGCACCTGAAGCTATCATTGTGGGGTAGGAGAGGGGGAGTTAATTTGCTTTGATTTTTGCTTACCCCGATTTCTCACATCAATTTTCTTTTCTACTTTGACCGCTGATAATATTTTTAGAGTGTGTGTATTCTTAGAGTTGGAGTCATAGCCGACTATGGAGCTCTTTCATTGCATGAACAAAACATTGTACACACATCACATTTGAGATTGTTGAAGGATAAATCATTCCAGTGTTAATTAAAGTATTCTAAATCATACAAAATGACGTTAAGTAAGCAGCAGAGTAAGCTATTCATTTGGGGGGTGGGGAAGTAGGACCACTACTTCATATGAAATACTAAAATAATGCACTAGTCATAAAAGTAAAAAAATAACAGAATTTCAAAAACATGAAATTTAGCAGATCGTATATATAGTCTATATACTGGGTATATTTTTTAAAGAAAGTTAATAACCTGGAAATTATTAAGAAAATACATGATTGGTGGCGCCTGTAGCTCAGTGGGTAGGACGCTGGCCACATACACCGAGACTGGCAGGTTTGAACCCAGCCCAAGCCAGCTAAAAAAACAACGACAACTGCAACGGAAAAAAAAGAAAATAGCTGGGCATTGTAGCAGGCATCTGTAGTCCCAGCTACTTGGGTGGTTGAGGCAAGAGAATTGCTTAAGCCCAAGAGCTTGAGGTTGCTGTGAGCTGTGCCTCCATGGCACTCTACCCAGGGCGACAGCTTGAGATTCTGTCTCAAAATAAAAAAAAAGAAAATACATGGTTGACCATATTCAAATGTGAAGCAGTTTTTGTTTTATTTTGGTTTGGTTTGGTTTTTGAGACAGTCTCACTTGTCTCCTTTGGTAGAGTGTCATGGCGTCACAGCTCACAGCAACCTCAGACTCTTAGGCTTAAGTGATTCTCTTGCCTCAGCCTCCCCAGTAGCTGGAACTACAGGTGCCCCCCACAATGCCTGGCTATTTTTAGGGATGAGGTCCCGCTCTGGCTCAGGCTGGTCTCCAACCTATGAGCTCAGGGCAATCCACCTGCCTCGGCCTCCCAGAGTGCTAGGATTACAGGCGTGAGCCACTGTGCCTGGCCCTTGACGCAGATTTTTAATGGCAAAAATTACTTGTGCTGGTTAGAATATGTTCAGCCACAAGTACCAAGAAATCCAACATACACAGGCCTTACAAGGGAACTTGGGAGCTCACCTGCTTGGAAGTCCAGAGGCAGGGTTGCCGTTAAGGGTGCGTCGGGACACTTTATCCAATTCATTTCTCGGTGATTTTCTCATGATGCCCAATGTTCTAAATCGGCTTCCTCCAGAGGTTGGTATCAACCATGGCTACAGCAGTTTATCTGGAAGTGGTACCTACCCTTGACAACAGCCAGGAGAAAATGAACCAATTTCCTTGAGGGGCCCACTCAGGAGAGGAAAGCAGCTTTCAGCACCTCTTATTGGCCCCACCTGGTCACATTTCTGAATGCCCCCGCCAGGGAAGTGAAGGATTGGCTGAGACTGAGGCTTGTGTATCAAAGGATTGCCACAAAATTTGTTTTTCTCAGTGTAATGGATTTTGTGTAATTTTTGCTTTCTTCCTCATATCAAACTGAAGTTTTAGAAATAAAACATATTATCATAATCAGAAAAATGATAGAACTATTTTTATAATGGAACAAAGTTATTTCATAATAATAGTCAGCAGGGGAGAACATGAACTTGTAACTCTTTATTGTTTTATTTTCATCTAGGTCAGTGGTTCTCAACCTTCCTAATGCCGTGAACCTTTAATATAGTGCAAAGGAGTCGTGACCCACAGGTTGAGAACTGCTGATCTAAGACCTGGGCAGGAAGTCCTTTTTTTTTTTTTTTTTTTTTTTTTAAAGGTAATCTTTTTAAAACAGCTCCCAAAATATTATGTTTGGGAATAAATTTTCCCTCATGATTTGCAATGAGTTTAATTATGTTTATTAAACATTTTAATAATTCTAAAGTACTATTAAGTAAATAATCTGAGTTAAAGAAATAAGTTAAGTTAGATAAGTATAAGTTAAAAAATAATCATATTTACTTAAGCACACATAATAAAAACGATTTGTTAAGCACTTCGATTAACATTTATTTCTCATCAAATGTGTGTGCTCAGCAGGAACCATGAAATGATTGCCAGAGAAGCTGGAATTACCTTTCTACCTTACCATTACACTTGTTCTACGCCCTTGAGACAATAGGTTATGCCACTGTCATCTGAGTGAAGGAAGCAAACTAGTTCCTCTTGACAGGATGTACCCAAGGGTGACCGTGAACAAATTCCTGCAGAAGGCTGAGCTCCCAGCAGCGGGGTCAGAGGAGAAGTATGGGGTGTCCCCACATTCACTTTCGGAGTGTCATCTCATTTTACCAACATTTCATCTTCGGATGCTCAGACCCAGGAAATGCCACCAGGTGCTACCCACACTAGGGGTTATTATTGGTCCTGGGCCGGGGAAGGTAGAGAACGTGAACTTGGGCTGACAGGGAAGCTGAAGGGAGTGAAGGCTCACGGGAGAAAGACGAGAGGCGTCATCTTCTCCTCCCGTGACCTCAGCTGGCCAATCGTCATCCCGTCAGGAAGATGCCTGAGGGAGCAGGGAGATAAAGTGCTGAGCCGTGGACGGGAGCTGGGCAGGGGTGTGGGGAGGAGTGTGGGGCGTTAACACGGAGCGGAGGAAAAGCCACGGAATTGGGTTAAACACGGAGGGAAAGTTAAAGGCAAAGACGCTGTTTCTGGGGTAGTTGCTCAGGACCTGGAATGAAAATCTTTGCAAGGTTTCAAAGAGTGGCTAACAAGAATAGAAGATTTCTTACAGAAACTTTCCAGGCATTGTAAATTTAAGTGAATTATTTAAACCCCTCTGAGCTTCGTTTTTCTTATCTGTAAATGTAGTTTTTTTTTTTGAGACAGAGCCTCAAGCTGTCACCCTGGATAGAGTGCTGTGGCATCACAGCTCACAGCAGCCTCCAACTCCTGGGCTAAAGCGAGTCTCCTGCCTCCGCCTCCCAAGTAGCTGGGACTACAGGCGCCCGCCACAAAGCCCGGCCATTTTTTGGTTGCAGCCGCCATTGTTGTTTGGTGGGCCAGGGCTGGATTCGAACCCGCCAGTTCAGGTGTACGTGGCTGGCGCCTTAGCCCGTTGAGCCACAGGCGCCCAGCCTGTAAATGTAGTTATTTTGATACTTTTCTCACAAGGTTATGAGTAAACTGTATGCAAAACACTCACCCTGGTGCCCAGAACCCAGGAGGCACAGATAAAGCCCACTCTTAATGTCACTTTGTTTCGGTTTCCATGTTGCCAGTAAAAGTGCTGTAGTGTTCAGAAAGAGGCAAAAACGAATAATCGCCTGCATGGCAAGGGAGACATCCCAGCTCCTGCCTCCTCCTTACACACAGGGAGATACATCCGACGGTTCGTGGCCGCGTAAGTCAGGCATAACAAGGCGGTGCTCGGAGAGTAATTACACCACCTTACTGAGACGCTGTCCACCTTCCTTTACAAGTTCCTCAGCAAACGGGAAACCTGCTGAACTACCGTGAACACGGGTTGAGTACAGTGTGAGTTGGAGGGCAGACCAAAGAAAATCAATTTATCTCCTTTAGACACTATGCCAACTCCATGTAATAGATCCCAGGGGCAAAATAAATAAAAGATAGGTAAATGCATCAGTATTTAACGCAATCAAAGAACAAAAAAAAAGCAATGTAGTGCATAGTGCCTCTAGTTGATATTTAGCAAGGATTTTAATTAAACTTCAAAACAAGATAATGTAAAATTAATATTAGACTTGTGTGTTCCAAGCAACAGCAAAATAACCCACAGGAGATATTCCTGCACTGTCTAGGACTTTGGAGTATCTGACTTCTAAGATCCTTTCAACTCTCAGTAAAAAGTGACATTATCATTCCTTTACACCAAAAGACACAGTAAATGTTCTCTCTTTTAATGTTGCCTTTTCTTCCACTTGGCTTTTTCCTTTGGTTTCCCAGTGAAAAGCAATTGACACTAAAAGTCTTAGAATATGGTATTTCATAATTTGCATAACAAACATCAGCTTTGCTCTTCAAGATAACTGAAGTTATTTGCAGTTTTACTGAATTGTGTAAAATTTTGTAATTTGTTTCTAAAAAATTGTTGGCAACTTTCATTTAGATGTCTTTCTTGGTTTTAATTTTCTCATAATATGCACACGCACACGTAAAATCGTTGCAAACACAGTCTGGAGAGAAGCAAGCAGGCAAGGCTTCCTGTCTCATCTTCTTCTCCTTGGGACAGTTTCCTCACCGACTGTATCCTAAATCTAAAGGCAACAGAAATAAGCTATAGCTTTTCCCATGTGACTTCTTGAGAGAACTCCACAAACAACCTAAAATTCTCCTACCATTTTTAGGTTTCTTGAACTGGAGGATACCTGGATGAAAAAAATGTATCATCATAGAAGGAATGGAAGGGTGGTAATTACAGGACAGGACGTAGACTGTGATAGAGATGTGTGTGCAGAAGGTTTACTGGGGATGGTCTTGGGCTCAATACCTATAGGAGAAGGGAAGGAAGCAGGGGTGGGGATCAACAGGAACAAGGGCTGTGGCACAGTTGCAAACGATGCTCCAGTCACCTGCTGGGAGTATGTTAGGGCAAGGGGCCAGCCTTTATTCTGGATGTGGGATGCCTAAGGGAAAAGGCTCAAAATGACACCAGGAGGCCAAGTGCAGCTCAGGGAAATTCCCAGAGAAGGCTGAAAGCTGGTATCTGTTCAGTAGGCAAAATGCCTGATTCCTGGGAGAGTAAGACCCTGATGGTGGCCTTGCATGCACTGTAGACTCCTGGAGAGCAGATGACAGCTTTGGTCGATTGCTGGCTGTGAGTGGCGTCACTGACAATGAAGAAACATTGGCCCCTCCCCCGCATTCACATTCCTATACCCTCTACCTTCCTGCCATTCCATCAGCCACTGTGTGGGCAGAGGGATGAAACAGCAGAATGCAGAGAACAAGGGATCAATTCTTTGCTTTTGAGTTTCAAAAACTTATGCCTCAGCAAAGACAAAATATTCTCGAAAAGCAGGAAGTGTAAGAAGAGAAAGTTTCTCAACTCCTCCCAGACTAGAGAAAGATTACCTGGACTTTGGTGCTGAGAAAAGATGGAGAGAAAAATAACAAAAACTCATGGGCCCAGAGATTACTTGGGTAAAATGTGGTGAACGGAGAGCGTAAGGGTGAAACAAACAAACAAACAAAAAAAAACATTGTCCCTACCCTAAAGGGATTTGTAGACTAGCAGGGAAGATACTTTCCTTCCTTCCTTGACAGAGTCTCACTTTGTTGCCTGTTTAGCAGGCCGGGGCTGGGCTTGAACCTGCCACCTTTGGTGTATGTGGCTGGCGCCCTACTCACTGAGCTATGGGCACGAGCCAGGGCCTTGAGAATTTATCCATGTCAATGTGGTACTTATATAATTACTGAAGAAAAATAGGTATCCTTTAAAGAGTTTTTTTTTTTTTTTTTTTGAGACAGAGTCTCATCCTATCACCCTCAGTAGAGTGCTGTGGTGTCACAGCTCACAGCAACCTTTAACTCCTGGCCATAGGCAATACTCTTGCCTCAGCCTCCCAAGTAGCTGGGATTACAGGTGCCTGCCACAACACCTGGCTATTTTTGTTGAAGTTTGGCTGGAGCCAAGTTCGAACCCACCACCCTCGGTAAATGGGGCCAGCGCCCTACCTACTGAGCCACAGGTGGTGCCCCTTTAAAGAGCTTTTAAGATTAAGAAACAAAAATAAGTCCAAATCAGGACTATAATTTCAATGATTTCCCATCAAAATTCTCAGGAAATTCCACTTGTTTAATGAGAGAAATGAGTAGGAACAGTATCCTGCTGGAAAAGAACTCTCTGGTGAAGTTTTCCTGGGCATTTTTCCCTAAAACTTTGGCTAAATTTCTCAGAACATTCTCATAACAACCAGTTATTATTGTGGTTTGGTCCTATAGAAAGCCAACAAACAAAATGCCTGAGCAGCCCCAAAACCAGTTGCTGTGACCTTTGCTCTTGACTCGTCTGCTTTTACTGTGACCACCGTCACCTCTTAGTAGCTATTGCTTTGATTGTGCTTTGACTTCAGGATGGTCCTAGTGAATACATGTTTCGTCTCCTGTTAACGTTCGTCAAAGAAATGCCTCAGGATCTTGATCCCACTTGTTTAAAATTTCTTTTGAAAGCTCTCTCTTGTCTGCAGCTGATCAGGGTGCATAAGTTTTGGCATCCATCAAGTGGAAAGTTTGCTCAACTTTAATCTTTCAGTCAGAACTGTGTAAACTAAGCCAACAGAGACGTCCATGGTGTTGGCATCGTCAGTCTTCTTCAGTTAGGACATTAATGACATTACTTTTTTCCTTGAAAATTTTTGTGGAAGGTCACCTGCTGTGGCCTTTATCTTCTCATCCCTTCTTGAAATAAGTTATCCATTTGTAAAGTCCTGCTTTCTTTGGGCCATATTTTTCATAAAGCATCAGTGATTTCACCAGTCTTCTGCCCAAGCTTTATCATAAATTTTGCTGCTTGTTCTTGCTTCAACTTTAGTAGAATTCATGTTGCTCTGATAGGGGCTCTTTTCACCCTTGAATCTCATCTTTCTTAGTGCCTCAAAGTAGAACCTGTTCAGACATGTTATGACAAGTTAGTATGAGTTTGTTTTCGTGCAAAAAACTTTGGAAATGCATGCATCATTTATTTTTGTAACATACATTTTCCATAAAGTTTTTGGTGTTCCCTTAGAGACAGATAGTAGTTTCCACAAATCAAGAAACTCAGAATTTGAGCAAACCAGGGCAGTCCTCTTAAAGACTTTTCAACTTACGAAAACCCATTTACTAAGTGTTACTGGAGAGGGCTTGCCGCATAGTATGTGCACAATTGCTGAAGATCACTGTTTTAGCCTATTCTGAACAGGTCAGGCTGTGAAAGGCAATCGAAAGCCAACTGAAATAAAAGAAGCCACCTGCCTCTTTTCTCTTCCTGCTTAGGTGTAAAGATTATGTAAGTAACTGCTGTATTGAGGGGGAAAAAACACTGGTGTTGCCTCTGTATGCTTTTTTTTTGGTTTTAAATCCAAGAGTATACCAAATACAGAGGAAAGCTAATATGTTAACATTTAGAAAATTGTTTAGAATATGTCCACATGTATTTTATACACAGTGTGAATTACAGGCATTGTAAAGACTTCCTAATAAACTTTTAGATAATTTTTTTACCATTCTAATTACTGTATCAGAATTATTTCCAGTGCTTGATGTGTTGTTCCGCTTGCAAATTATACATTCACTCTAGAAAGATACAAATAGCTTACACCCTTCAAAACTGTGTACAGTAAAGTCTCCAGAATTGACCACCTCCTTACGTTGATCACTTCCTTGAGTTGACTTAATTTTCAGAGACCAGATATGCACCACACGTACTTATCAGTACAGGAGGCCTAGTTCCTTATGCTGACCTCCTCCATATGTTGACCAGTTTGTTTCAGTCCCTTGGGTAGTCAACTTACGGAGGTTCTACCATAATCAAAGGAAGAGATGGATAAGGAGAAAAAATTCCCAAATTTTATAGAGAATTTTTGTGTCGTATTCTTCAAAACAATTACTATTTTCAGAAAAAACATAGGTGATTATTATTTGGGGCTAATTTTTAAGGACTTCTCATAAACATATTTTAAATGAACACCTGGTATGAACTATCTAGTTTAATTTACTAAGTGTAATTTAAAATTAAAGAACAGCTACAGTTTATGTGGAAATTATAAAGAAATTATGCAGAATTTTGCATATACCTATGTACTCATAAAATATAATGTAGTTGTAGCTTAATACAACAAATGAGAATAAGTTATGCTATAATTACATGTGCTTTCTCTAATTTATGAATTTGATCTGTTTATTGGTTTACCTACATAAACTAAACCAGTTTAATTTAGATTATAAGGGAAATATATATCAGGTCGGTTAACAAAGATCCTCAATTTTAAAATATATGCCTGTAATACTGCATGATATGCTTTTATAAAAGAGTTATTACAAATATGTAAGGAAAGCTCATGAATGAGTAACTAAAATTCCAGATCATCTTAAGACAGATTTCCATGGTAAAATTGGGGTTTTCCTGTTTTTCCTTTGTCTGTATCATAATACTAAGTCTGTTTTCTTTTGCACAGTTATATACTTAGTAAGTCACATACATAAACATACACATAACAAAAATTTCCAAACAATATTTATTTCTGCTAGTTGGATTTGTACCCACAAACCTTAACTGAATTGGAACTTGCAAGTCCAGCCACTATCAGCATTTGATTGCAAGCAATGAAAATAAACTCAACCTAATTAAACAGAAAAGAAATTCGTTGGAAGGACAGGGATTTGTTCACAGAATCAAAGGGAACGCTGATGAGTAACCCCAGGTGGGGCAGGCCCTCGAGTAGCTCTAGAGTTCTAGGTAGGAGGAATTAGTGAGAGTGCCCTCAGAAAGCCCGCTGCAAAGAAGCTGCATTGACCGTTTTTTGTCTCAGAGTCACTCTGCTTAGGATTGAGGCTCCCAGGTGAGAGTTTAGCCAGATCCATAGGCCCCTAGACTATCAGGGTGCAGGTATCGTCGCTGAAATTGCCATGAAGAAGGTTGGCAGTTGGGAAGACATAGATTCCCAAAGGAAAAGCAAAGTGTGGTTACCAGGATGGAGAAGAGATTCTGGGGAGGCAAAGGCAGGACATGGTCTTAGATTCTAAAATGTAGGCCACTGTAACTTCCATAATACTTACTGGCAATCGCTACCTATGGCTTTAATCATAACTATAGTAGCTAAAACATTTATGTGGGAGGATATTGTAACTAGCAAGGCTTTCCTTGAAAATAATGAACAAGAAAGATGAGGACATTCCTTATATGCCCTGTTTCCCTCCTCCGTCCCCTCATCATGACTAAGCTTTCCATGGACCATGCAAACCTCACAGGGATAATCTCTGCACTTGTGTAAGTACAGGGTGGCCGTAAAGTTCAACTGAAGCTGCACACGAATGTCACAGCCACCTTGTATAGCCTACGAGCCAGGGACCTACATTCTATTCCTAGTTGTCTCTCTAATATGCAAGGAAATACTAACTGAACCCTCTTCAGCATTTAGTTTCTTCATTTTTATTGTTATGATTTTTTTTTTTTTGAGATAGAATTTCACTCTTGTAGCCCTGGGTAGAATGCCCTGTTGTCATAGCTCACAGCAACCTTGAACTCCTGGGCCCAAGAGATCCTCTTGCCTCAGCCTTCTGAAAGGCTGGGACTACAGCTGCCTGCCACAACACTCGGATATTGTTTAAGCAAGTGAGGTGATGGATATTTTAATCGGTTTGATTTAAGCATTCCACATTATATGTCAAATCATTGCATTGTACCCCATAAACGTATATAGTTATGATTTCAATTAAAAATTCAATTTTAAAAAATGCCAAAAAAGGAGAGAGACCTGGGTCTTGCTCTCTCTCAGGCTGGTCTCAAACTCCTGCGCTCAAGCGATCCACCTGCGTTGGCTTCCCAGAGTGTAGGATTACAGGCGTGAGCCCCGTGCCTGGCCAATTTCTTCATTTTTAAAACAAAGGTGTTTGAGTACAGTAAGTTCCAACCGTGGTATATCCCTTCTGCGGTTTGGTGACAGCAGGTAGACTTTTCTTCTATTGGTTTCTGCCACTCTTTCCCAAGCTTAGGCCACTCTGCAGAGGAGCCACTGGCTCTGAGCTTAACATTCCTGGAGGATGACTACTGACAAAAGAATATCCTGCCCCTGCAGAGGAGTTAGGGTGAGTCCATTCATTTACTCTCTCACTGCTCACTCACTCCATCGTTTACCACGTCTACCAAGAATTAGGGGATGCATTGAAAGCCACGACTCCAAGAGGCTCACAGATTCTGATTCACAGTAACTCCGAAGTGAGAAATAAGATTTTGCAAATTGGCAAAAAACCTGAAGGAAGGAAGGAGTCATATACAGACCAACTCATCCCATCCTGCTAACTATAGACATAGGTTATTTATAAGGACTGTGGGAGCAAGGAGAAGAGAACACTTCCTCCCACGGGGGAGGATCAGGGGCCCAAGGATAGTTCTTGGGGGGCTTAAAAAAACAAATAGGAGTTTGATGCAGTTATTCAACAGTTATTCTGTGTGCACCTTTATGAAGACACTGTCAGGCACTGGAGAACGGCTGTGGCAATGACAGCTAGATGGCCTTGGAGATGGGAGTGAGAGTAGAGGAAGGAAAGGAAAGGAAAGATGTTTTCAATAGAAAAGTCAGGAAATGGCACACCCGTATTTATCACTTCACAAAAACAGAATAATACTTGTGGCTAACACACTGCGCTTCCTTTTGGTAACTGCTTTCTGTGTACCAATTTATTTTTGGGACAGGTACTGTCGCTATTCCTGTTTCACAGTTGAGAAAATGGAAAGAGTTGAAGCAATCTGCCCAAGGTGATATAGTAAGAATGTAGCAAGTCTGTGATTTCAACCCAGACAAATCAGACTCCCGAGTCCGGGTGTTCAACTACCCCCACCTCTTGCGCATTTGTAATAGCTGAACAAACAATTACCCAATATAAATTTAGTACAGTTGATCTATTTTAGACCAATCCAAGACTCTGAGCCAGTTTAAAAGAATAAATTAGTCCACATGACTATAAATATTCTTCTTTGAATTACACCATCATTTCCTTTTTATAGCTTCTCCCCCACACCCCCAGGATAAATTTCCTCCAAATTCAGCCTTTATGAAAAAAAACCTTTGGCTAGATATTAACACTTGGATAGAACTGCGAAAAGTCTGCTCTGTTTGGATTTTCTTGGGTTAGAAAAAGAAACTTCTTTTAAAAACTCAAAAGTCTTTGTATGAAGAATAGTATTCTAATACTGATTCATAATAATTTCTAAGAAGATGCGAGAGGGAACCAGAACTCTCCACTTGCGGGGTCCGGAAGGAATCTGCAGCCTCAAGGCCACGTGTGGCCTTCTAGGTCCTTAAGTGTGGCCTTTTGACCGAATCTAAATTTTACAGAACAAAACCTTTTACTTTTATTAATATATTTTTATGTGTCTTTTATATTTGTCTTTATTTTTAAAATGAATGTATTTAAAATAACAAAGACTGAAATGAATTTCAATGAAATAATCCTCCCAGACTGAGCAGCACAGTTAGAACATTAATAAGCCATAAGGGCTACATTGACAGCTGCAGTGCTCTTGACTTTGATGTGACTCCCCCACCTGACTGGCGCCACTACCATAGGAGGCTGGAAGGTGAGAGTTTATAGGAGTCAACTATGTCTGTCTCTTACCAGCTTTTGACCACAGCTCTGTGTGTTTCACTTTGAAATGGAATTTGTGAACAGTTGCACAGCTCAACAGTATTTTATTTATTTATTTTATTGTTGGGGATTCATTGAGGGTACAAGAAACCATGTTACACTAGTTGCATTTGTTGGGTAAAGTCCCTCTTACAATCGAGTTTTGCCCCCAAAAGGTGTGGCACACACCAAGGCCCCAAGACCACACCCCCCTCGCTCCTTCCCTCTCTCTGCTCTTCCTTTCCCCACCCCTCCCTCATTCTTTCTCTCTCTGTTCTCTCCTTCCCTCACCCCCAGCATGTCAATAATTGTCATTAATTGTCCTCATATCAAACTTGAGTACATGGGATTCATGCTTCTCCATTCTTGAGATGCTTTACTAAGAATAATGTGTTCCACTTCCATCCAGGTTAATACAAAGGCTGTAAAGTCTCCATT
>CAUYRH010040583.1:0-21444 GCA_963574655.1 Perodicticus potto
TTAGGGAGAAGGCTGTGCACAGTGGTTCATACCTGTAATCTTAGCACTCTGGGAGGCCAAGCCAGGAGGATCTCTTCTCAGGAGTTTGAAATCAGCCTAAGCAAGAGTGAGACCCCATTTCTACTGAAATAAAAAAACTAGTCAGGGCCTTGAGGCAGGTACCTCAAGTCCCAGCTACAAAGGAGGCTGAGGCAGGAGGATCGCTTGAGCCCAGGGGGTTGAGGAGGCTATGAGCTTGGCTGACAGCACTCTAGCCTGGGGCAACAGAGTAAGACTGTCTCAAAAAAAAAAAATTGAGAGGGAAAATACACTAAAAACCCTATAGATACATGAGCAAAATACATGAATGGTCTACTTACAAGAAGATATTTAAAAGGTCCTTAAGCTGGCTCGGCACCTGTGGCTCAATGGGCTAAGGCACCAGCCATGTACACCTGAGCTGGCGGGTTCAAATCCAGCCCGGGCCCGCCAAACAACAATGACAGCTGCAACCAAAAAATGGCCAGGCATTGTGGCGGGTGCCTGTAGTCCCAGCTACTTGGGAGGCGGAGGCAGGAGACTTGCTTGAGCCCAGGAATTGGAGGTTGCTGTGAGCTGTGATGCCACGGCACTCTATCCTGGGTGACAGCTTGAGGCTCTGTCTAAAAAAATAAAAAAATAAAAGGTCCTTAAGCAAAGGAAAAGATGTTGAACAATAATAGCTTCAGTGTAAAACTATAATGAGATACCTCTTCTCACCCATCAGATTAAGAAAAATTCAAAACCTTCACAGCATAGTTTATTGCTGAGGCTGTGGGGAAACAGAATTGTGTTCCATGGGGTTCAAAAATTTGAACAGAATTTGGCAATATAGAATAAAATTGCATATGCATTTACCCTTAAACCCAGGAATCCTAGGAATTTGTCCTGAAAATATGCTTTCAGTATATATACATACAAAACACATATATACAAGTTTATTCATTTCTGGCATTAATTTGCAATTACAAAATGTTAGCAAATGCCTACATGTCCAATCATAGGAGGTTGCTGAATCGACTCTGGTACAAACACGTAATGAAGACTATGTCAGTATCAAAAAAGAATGAGAAAGCCCCTTCTATAAACTGATGTGGAATGATGGCCAAGAGATCTTGTGAGATGATAAAATGAAAGCACCAAAGATCATAAGTGGTACTATTACCTTTGTGTACAAAAGAAAAGAAATGTAAGGAAGCATACGTATATTGGCTTATCTTCACCAAAACAATCACAGGAAGAAAGACTCTGAAACAATGATATTGGTTACCTACAAGAGGTGAAGACAAAGAGTGTGCCAGGGATGTGGTAGAAATACTTCTCTGAATAAACCTTTTTGTAAGTTTTGATTATGATTATGAGCCTGTTAAAGTTTGACATATTCAAAAACTTAAATCAACATGGATGGGAGGGGGACAAATGAAAATAATGAACCCAACTGGATTTCAAGTGAATACCATAATTGTAATGGAGGGAAAAAGTAAAAGAGTTAATATGACTAATGTTTGATGCCTTATGAGTAAATTTCATGATGTATAAAACATAGAAGAAAAAACCATATGGCAAACTAAATATGTATTAAGAACACTGGACTCTTACTTAGCTCATCTAAACACAGACAGAATGAACAAACAGAAAAGATTTGAATGTCCACTTAGAATACAAGACAAAGGCCAAACTATGAGAAGTGGCAAATCAAAGTTAATGGAATGAGCCAGCCCACTGATCTACAGGGAGGAGAAGAGAAAGTGCTCGAGTCTTGGGAGCATTTGGAGCTCTTCATTCAAACTCCAGAGTATCATGTTTGCTGATAAGAGTCATCTTTCCAAAGAATTACATCTGTACATTCAGTTTTGTTCTTCCATCTCAAATTGTTGACAATTAAGCTCCAGGATAATGTGTGTGCTTTGGGCAATATTCCCTTCTTAATGTCAATATTTTGCCGCTTGGTAGAGAGTCACAAAAATCTGGTAAACACACTTAAAAGGAGACAGCAAATACAGTGAGGACTGGGGTCTCTTTACAGTTTCTTAATGACTCCTCCAGACATTAGAGTGATAGATTTAAGAAAAAATTAAGAGACTTAATTGAAGTTTTATGACAAAAATGAGAACATTCCCGATGGGAATTTAAAACTGAGCACTGATACTCAAAAAGCATAAATAATTGAAAAACAATGAGAAGACAAACTCCAAATTGCCCTGGGTATCCCCAGGTGATCTGGTAAGGACGTTTCTCTGTGACTTGGGAAATGCTAAAAATGTTGTCATTTTTCTCCCAACTCTGCTATGTTTTAGAGAAGGTAAGGCTGAATGATAACATTTATCTTAAGTAAAATACTAGCAGTCAAAGGATTAAGTCTAATGAAGATCACTAAAAAGAGCCACCAGCACTTTTAAGTGGGCAGTGTAAGATGTCCTGCCCCTTCTGGGAGATTTAAAGGGTGGTGGGGAGTGGGGAGGACATTCATAAAATCAGGCCAGTAAAACCTCTAAGTGATAGGATGAGAGAAAGGAAAGACCAGCAGAGATTAATGCTGATGGCAGAATAAAGGGCCTTTAAAAGGTCAGAAAGGGAAATGAGGAAAGGAAAAAGAAAGTACTTGTTTAAGACAGGCCAGCTGGGACTAAATATTCTCTGATTTTTATAGTATGGTCCTAACAAAGGACTCCAGCCAACACAAGATGGAAGCTGCTAATTCTAAAGCCAATGCTTTTTCTTTTAGGAGATGCTGGGGGAAGCTAATGTCCAATAAAGGACACGTTTGCATTGCCAGTTTGAGTATACCTAAAATGCCATCACTTGGTTTCAACCTATAATTCCCATTCTGGGGTTCAACCGATTGGAAATGTATCAGATTTTAAAATAGAGAGTTCTGGAAATACTCTGCCAGTGGCATTGTGGGAAAATATTTTTGAATGTTTTGAATCATCACTGAGAAAAAAGACATTGTCATGTTACAAGAAGTTTGTGACTTTTTTTACTATCAGATGAAATCTAAGAGAACTATATTAGGAGTAAGCAAAACAGCTTTAATGGCTTATTGAGTAAAACCTAAACCATATTTATGCAACAAAATCATATCCACATATTATTATCTTATTAATAATAATAACCAATTATTATCAGAATTGGTTAACCTCAGAAGTAAAGACTGACTCTTCTTAGTTATGTTTTCTTATTTTTTTTTTAAGGTGTCTACTTTCACTAAATTTCCAGGTCTCATATATTGAGATTTTCACCCTCCACAATACTGAAAATGGAATCGTGTTGCAATCTTTTTTAATATAACTTTCTTTCTTCTAGGAGATAGTTCTAATAAAAATGCTTCTGGAAATATAGATAAGAACAAGATATTATCTCAGCCCTAACACACGCACAAAATCCAGCCCGTGTATGGCCCAGGATATCACCTCTTGGCATCATATTAAAAATGGTTCTCAATCTGAGTTGGGCTGAATTGTTGCTTGTATGTGTGTACCTTGTCAATTATAAACTTTCCAGACTTCATGTAACTTTCCAGACTTCATTTGTTGCATCTAAATATTACTTTTTTAGGTTACAACTAGCATGTGATCGACCTCAGTCCTCAAAAATAAACTTACCAATGCCGTCAATCAGTCACTTATTGACTCTGCCCATTACTTCCTCTGCACCTTCAAGATGAGGTCACTATTCCTTCAGATTTTTGTTTTTCCTGATCCAACCAATAAGATTCCAAACTACCCCCAACCTTCTCAATTAAATAATTCAAGGTTCAAGTGCAGATACAGAAAGTTCTGAAAACAAAATTACTAGAACAACAGCGTTTAGCCTGTTGCCCTAAAAATGAGCCCCCTACACCAACCTTCCCACCCTATCCGTCCCTTCCAGGCTTCCCCCATCCTCTCCCCCACAGGAAAACCCAAGACAAGGAACCTTGACTCTGCCCACAAGAAGGGCAAGGCAACACTTCGGTATTTTGAGACCAGCTAGGATGGTTGATGGAATCACAAAACACAATTAGAAACATGAGAAAATATTCCAGGCAATCATTGATAACAAACTGGTTATGGAAAGCTTCACAATGTGATTTTGGGGGCCTGGTAAATCAAGATCTCAGAATTTTTTCTTTCCGCTGTAAAAAGTTGTCACATGGGCTCCATGTGGAGAGCCATTCACTGTAACTGACTTATCTTACAGTGTTAACACTAGATAACATTTTTCCCTTCCTGAGACTTTGTAAAGGTTACCCTTTCTCTCTTACATAAAAATTAAAGAAAAGATAAATCATCTCAAAAGATTTTTAGGCATTTAGTTTATGGGGCCAATTATTTTTTTCTACTGTTTTCCAAGAAGAGGAGACAGGTTGATTATAAACCCTGCTTTGGGTTTCTCAAAGCAGAAGTTCAATGGATCTGGGATCAGCACCTGTGAAGGGGAAGGGAAGAAAGCACTGGGCAAAGGAAGAAGAGCTCCAGTGCAGGCCCAACAGGCCCCAGCCAGCCCTGCTGGACCTGTGAAGTGGAGTCCCCATCAGAGGTGATCTTTAGGTGGGAATGGCAGGGATTTTATCTCAGTCTCCATCTCAGACACTGGAGGTGGCTGCTTGGGCAAAGACAGACAGCCCTCTACAGCTGAGGGAGGCACAGAAGGTGATGGCTACTGGCAATCAACAGACTGAGCGCCCCACAGCTGGGCATCAAGCCCTTCCTTGAAGCAGGATCAGAGCAGAACAATTCCCCTCCATGTCCACCGCACTGCTCTCAACCGACTAGACCAGGGCGCCACCTAGTCACCTCTATCAAAGGCCCTTGCAGTCTATGACTTATAGAGACATGTCATTTAATAAAAAACATTTAATATTCATAAACCAATTTGAAAAACACAGGGAAAGTAACTCACAGGAGGCCTGCCTTGAGTTTTTCCTATGTTTATTCAGCCCAGTTTTACTTGGGCTGAATTGTTGCTTGTATTCATTTCTGTTTGGAAAACAACTACCATTAGCATGTGTTCCTTAGCCTAAAGCTCTACAGCTTGCTGTGGTTTGGTGTTCCTCTGGGAAAATAGCAGGAATCGGCCAGCAGTGTCCATCTTCAGATGCCTTCAGAAGCTACAAAAAGAATGTGAACTAGAATAATTTCTGACTTGCTAGCCAGATCTGAGCACAGACCAGCATGGATAAGCACTTTCTGGTTGATTATGTGAACAAGGAGTTCTGAAGGCCACTCTCAAACGTGGCTCCAGCCGCCGCCTAAGGAGAAGGGCGTGAGCTGGCCTGCACAGCAGCCGCCCCTCAATCAGGCTGTCCCCAGCATTTTCTTCCTTCCTCTAATCATCTTTATCATCCAGATACGGGCAGGCGCTTTGCTACGTTGCTATGGGGATTACACTGAAGACAATCACTTGTGAACATGTACAGATTTTGACAGCCCGCTGGAGCCTGGTTCGCCCCCTCAATCTAAGTACACGTATTGAAGACCCAGCCACTTCTGCTCTTAATTTCTGTTCTACTTCTGACCCTCTCCCCCACAGCTGTCAGTCTTTTAACAAAAGCTTTTCTGAACCTGTTTCTTCAGATGAAAGTGGGGTGAGAGAATGCGTGGTTGGTGCAGATGAAGACTACTGCAAAATTCCAGGTGCTAGGACACTACTGTCCCTACCCAAAGGGATGCTTTATTCTGTATCATGAACCAATCATCTGGAAAGTAAAAATGAAATTTAAAACACCTATTAAATGATGCTCAGATGCCCAGATAATAATAAAATTATATACCAACCCAACAGTTGTGTAAAAACATGACAACAATCACTATCCAACTCAGAGCATTTAAACCAAGCCAGAGTTTGCATAACACAACCAAGAACTTAATTTCAGTTCTTTAAAAGTTCATTCAATAAAGCAAACCTCCCTCAAGAAAAAATCACAATGAAACCATTCTCAGCTCTTCCACTGGGTGACACTGACACCTGCTGGCCTCCATCTCCTGCTCAGCCACCTTGTAAAAGAGAATATTTTTGCAAGGTTCTAATACTGTCTTCGCAAATACTGTATATCTGATCTAGAACTACAGATGTAAAAGGAAAGCCTGTGGTCATTTATACAAGAGAGGAGCTAAGAAAAACATGCAAGAATATCCTAGTTATATATTGGGAGATTAGGATTAAGGAAATAAGCCAACGGTAAATGCATTTCACTTTCACACACACACAGAATGAACACACACACAGAGAGAGAGACAGACAGTGAGACAGAATGATCTAAAGATTCTTAAAGGAAATTGTTTTAATTTTTCTTCATTTATAAGGCTCTTGGTTAGTGATAATTATATTTACAGAAAATCAAGGTGACAGAAAATATAAGAGAAAATGGAAGAGAGACAAAGTATGTAAGTGTCTGTGGGGGGGGGAGAGAGAAAGATGAAGATGGAGTCAAGGGTAGATAAAGAAAAAGAGTGAAAATGTCAAGTGGCAGATTCAGGCACAAAAAAACAAATGCCAAAGCAAGCAGAGACAGAGAAATCTTCCTCCAAACAAAAACCACCCAATAGAGTAGAGTAAAAAATGATCCAAAAGTGTGCAAGCTGTTTGCTGGCTGACATATCTCACTTGGCTGGCGGGTCTGGTAAGCTGTTGATTGACCTTTGTGACCTGCTGATGAGCGGGATTGTGTAGATCCTGCAGCACGCACACACACACACACACACACACCCAGAAGGCAGCAAACATCCTCTGTAGGGAAGAATACATTTCCTGAGGCAACACTAGGAAAAGTCTCATTTGACAGGGGTCTTCTTAAGGACAGATAGCACTGAACACTTCATTCTCTTTTTTTCTTTTTTTTTTTTTTTAACACTTCATTTTCTTACGATTTGTTTAATAGCATTGGGGTGGTTAATATACTTGGGGGAAATGAGAGACAATGGCAGCCAAGGCATTTGTATTGAGTCAAAGTGACTCCGTCTAAATCAACTTCAAGATAGGGATAAAGGAGTTGCAACATCTTCAGCTAAAATTAAAAATAAGCCTGAATTAATCTAGACATGCCTAAAACTGTAACAGAATATACTTCTTCTGCTATCAATTTTTCTGCCATTGGTTTGGGATAGAAATCAGAAGATCAATATTATCTTCCTAACCCGGTCACTTATTAGAAGTCATTTAACCCCTCTCAAGTTCTGTTTCTTTACCTGTAAAATATAGACACCAATTCTCTTTACCTTGAAGAATTGTGAAGGTCAGATGAAATAATGTCTGAGAAAACACTAAATTTCTTCACACTATATTAAACAATGTGGGCCTGGCAGGAGAGGAGTAATCATCCTTAGAGAATAGAAAGATGCTGAAAAAAAAGCCATCTCCAAGCAGAAACAACATTCACACAAGACCATGTCCTCCTGCTGGAGTTTTGGGGAAAAGATCTCAGGAGTCTTGGTAAGCAGACCTAGGCACATCATCAGTGAATAGGTATGTGAGACACACACAAGTTTCCTCTGTGGCTTTCCATGTTGATTGAAACAAATGTCTCATCCACTCCTTATTTGAATAACCTATTCCTGGGCTGGTTTCCAATTACAGTAGGATAAAAACTGAATGAGCTCCCAGACAGGGAGCTCCAGGGAGTAAACCAAATGAAGCTGCTCCAGTCAGTGGGCTCCAACCTTGATTTTAGGTGTGTCCCTATGAAACTTTGCTTTTGTCAATCTGTGACTCAGATCCCTGAGCAAGGATCCTGGACAGGGATACATTTAATCCCAGGTCCCAGGCACATCACCACCCCTCTCTACCCCTTGCTCTCAAGGGAACATTAGATTTCATAACGTCAGATGGTGGCCACACAGAGGAAATGAATCAGAGAGTGCTGTCCCCTACTTATGTGTTTTCCTAGTTGGGGATAACTATACTTCCACAAACAATTGAGCAAATTCTTTTAAGATTTAAAACTTTAAAAGCCAAATAGAATTAATGTTCATCTTAGAAGCAATCTCTTAATTGCTTGGACAAGCAAACTCATAAAGAGTTCTTTCCAGAATGGTAGCATTGGTTTTGTTTTATTTCCAAAGCTATATGAAAGGTGGATCTACATAAGATCTTGTGATCTTGGCAGAGGAGTCCAAGTAAAGAACCCATACTTCAGGGTAGGCAAGAAGAAAAGACCACAAATGCAATTTATATTTATTGGGATTTTTTTACCTCTTCCTTTAAAAATTATAATTTTGTGTATTTTTATTATGCACATAATAGAATAATTCCACAATGCATTTAAACAATTTATATGTGCGCATGACACATAAATAAAATTTTTCATTAATATCAGTGCCTTATTTCAAAAAAGTTTTCAGAATATGGAAATACAATAAAAAATATTTTATCATGTAAAAAAATCGCATGTTCCCTGGTAGATTGATTGATACCAAAAGCTCAGTTATGTCCCAAGCGTACATGTATCATAGGCTAATACTGAAATTCTTGAACTTTATCATAAGTAAAACCAGTGAAATAATGAAAATTTATTTTCATATAAATCAGTCACAACTATAACCAGAACCAATGGAGCCCGATCTAGTGGCATGATAGACATCATCACATAACACACTTTTACCTACACAGAGATGTGAAAATAATGTCAATTGTAAGGTGTTATGTTTACATTTCTCAACAGAAATTCTATCATACCATTTTACCCACTGAAGGCTAACCTGAAATTGCGTTTTTCTTCCATCCAAAGTCTGGGAAATTCAAGAAGTTTATCTTCAAAGTGGCAGAGTTAATGGCAAGATAACCCAATAGGGAGGCCATGTCTTTCTTTAAAAAGTACAGCCCTTTATACTGACCTAATCTGACAAAGGTGAGAAATTACAGACAGAAAAAGTAGTAAAACATTGGCTTACATACAGCACCAAGGAGTCATCTATTTCTATTACGTGTGTAACTTACTGTTATTGCATGATTCACTTTCCGGAATTAGGTGCCCTTCAAAGTTGAGTCATCAGAAAAATCAGGTGAGCTAGGTTCTGAAATAGTGCTTTCCCATGAGACAGAAATTAACTCATCAAGATCCTTTGCTTTCTTCTGGTTTTGATTTTTTAATAAATAAAAATGATCTATATAATATTCCATTAATCTTCTGACATAATCTAACCCTCAAAGCTATGGAGATGTTATAAAATCAATGTACACAAATCAGTAGCATTCCTATACATCAATAACAGTCAAGTTGGGGGTCAAATAAAAGACTCAATATCATTCTCAATAGCTACAAAGAAAATAAAGTGCATAGCAATATACTTAACCAAGGAGATGAAAGATCTCTAGTAGAAGAACTATGAAACACCAAGAGAAGTAATTACAAATGACAAAAATCAAGTGGAAAAATGAATCACACTCATGGGTCAGTAGAATCGACATGGTTTAAAAGTCCATACTACCCAAACTGATTTACAGATTCAGTTCAATCCTCTTCAAAATTCCACCATCATATTTCACAGTTCTAGAAAAAATAATCCTATGCTTCATTTGGAACCAGAAAAGAGCCCAAAAGCCAAAGCAGTCTTAAGAAAAAAAAAAAAACTGCAAGAGTCACATTACCTGGCTTCAAATTATACTACAAGGCTGTTGTAATCAAAACAGCATGGTATTTGTGGTATAAAAGTAGAAACACAGACTAATGCAACAGAATAGCGGACCCAGAAATAAACCATCTACCTACAACCAAGTGATCTTTGACAAAGCAGACAACATACACTGGAGAAAGGAAGCCCTACTCAATAAATGATGCTGGAGAAATCAGATAGCTACACACAGAAGATTAAAGCAGGATCCCTATCTCTCACAGCATACAAAAATTAATTCCAGATGGATAGAACAATTAAAAGTGAGCCATGAAACCATGAGAAGTGTAGAAGAAAATGTAAGGAAAACTCTTCTAGGTATCAGCATAGGCAAGGAATTTATGAAGAAGACCCCAATGCCCATTACAGCAACAACAAAAATAAATAAATGGGAATTTATTAAATTAAAAAGCTCTGCACAGCAAGGTTATAATCAACAGAGCAAATAGACAATGTACACAATGGGAGAAAATATTCACAATATCCAACAAAGCTCTGATACCCAGAATCTACAAAGAACTCAAGCAAATCAGCGAGAACAAAATTACAAACAACTCCATTAAAATGTGAGCAAAGGACAGGAACAGAAGCTTTTGAAAAGAAGATAGACAAATGGCCAATAAACATATGAAAAATGCTCAACATGATTAATAATCAGGGAAATGCCAATTAAAATCACAATGAACTATCACATTGCCCCAGTTAGAATGGCTTTTATTGAAGTCTAAAAACAATAGATGCTGGCATGGATGCAGAGAGAAAGGAATGCTTATACACTGTTGGTGGGACTGCAAATTATTACAAGTTCTATGGAAAATAGTATGGCGATTCCTCAAAGAACTAAAAATAGACCTACCATTCGATCCAGCAATTCCACTACTGGTTATTTATCCAATGGAAAAGAAGTCATTTCATCAAAAAGTCAATTCTCTATTTCAGCACAATTCATAATTGCAAAGATATGAACTCAACACAAGTGGCTATCAATTCACGAGTGGATTAATAAAATGTTGTATATGTACACCGTGAAATACTACTCAGCCATAAAAAGGCATGAATTACTGCTTTTGCAACAATTTGAATGGAACTGGAAACCATTATCCTAAGTGAAGTATCTAAAGAATGGAAAAACAAACACCACACATACTTACTGTTACATTGGAACTAACTGATGAGAACACACGTGCACAGAGGGAAGAAAAAAAATCAGTGGCAATCAAGCTGGGAGAGGATGGACAAAACTTTCCTAATGGGTCCAATGAACACTATCTGGGTGATGGCAACTTATAACCCTGACTCAAGTATAACAAAATGGATACATGTAACCAAAAATATTTGTACCTCCATAAAATTTTGAAAATTTCATAAAACTAAGTGGGATGACAAAAATGCCTTGGGCATGATTTGCTCTGTAAAGTGCAATAAAGAGGGTTGTAAATTCAACTTCTCAGCTACTGCCAAGAACCAAAGCAAATGGGAAATGCACTCCAAAGATGAATTGTACGAGGTTTTCAAAACAGTGTCTTTACTAACACACAAGTAATTAACACAAGGACTGGATGAGAAATTACTGCTACCTATCAACCTACTGGCCTAATACTCTCCTCTGGCTGATTACGGTTGAGAGGAAAATAAAGACTTTATTGATTGTAGTAAGTCCTCAGCTTGCTTTGTTTCCTAAATTCTTCCCCTCACTTTGATCAACCATGCCTACCAAAAATACTCTCCCTATAAAATTAACAATTCAATCATCAATCCACCAAAAATGGACTTTAAGGAAAGACAGATGTCCTATATCTTTGAGTATTCTTTTAAATTAAGGGCCCCTCATGTCATGTAATGATGGCTGTTCTACTTTAAAATATTGCTACACATAAGACAATTTAAATTTTAAAAAAAAGACTCTTGAAGTGACAAGTGCCTTTAAGGGAGTCATCTTACAGGCATTCTTTTCATTTTTGTCCTGGAAGTAGGAAACAGGATCTGGAAGCCAGGAGACCCTTAAGGGCTTCACATTCTCAAAAGGACCATGAACACCTGCGACCCAGACATTCCTTGGGACTTATTAAGAAAACAGCCACTTGGTCCTGTTACTTCCAGCCAGAGCCAGGGTACCCCATGGCTGCCCTTACTCTGCTCCCAATTGAATGAAAAACTTCCTGTCTACGGGCACAGTCCCCAAAGCCATGGTATCTAGTTCTAACTCTTGACCCTCCCATTCACTCACTGTGTAACTTCCATATGCTTTTTAACTTCTTGATGTCTTAAGTTTCTCACCTGTTAAAAAAAAGTATCATATTGTCCTGGTGTAAGGGCTATGTGAGTTAATATATTTAGAGGATGCTCAGTACTGAATGATTCCCCAGCTGGGGAGGCTGAGGAGGAGGAAAGGGGCACAATTTTCTGTGATACGAGACTCCAGCATCAGGAACCTGCTAGAATTTTCCCTCCCCTCCAAGAAGAGGAGGGGGAAATCCCTCTCCTTGATTTCTCTCCTCTTCAAATCAAGGAAGGAAAGTTCCCAGAGAATCTTTGTGGTGCCTGCAAAGTTCCCAGAGAAACAGTGGTGCCTGCAAGAAGGGGAGCTGGCATCGCTCCTGGGTGGATGTCTGCTTAGCTGCCATGCAACTTCATACACAGGAAAAAGGTAAATTGGAGAGAAATAGCAAGTGGGACAGTGGCCTATGCCACTGGCATGCACATGGAGTGGCTAAGCAAGGATGCTGGGTTTCCTATGAGCCAAGAACACACCATGGAAGGGAGCAGAACTTGAGCAACAGCTGCCAAGGGGCCCACGGGGACTGCAAGGCGAGCGTCTGGGGGTATGAGCCAAGGGGTATTAGTAAACGAGAGGTGCAGCCAGATCTGTGATGTAGAATTAGGCAGTGGGAAGGCCCTGAGCTCTCCAAGAAGTCTTCAGGGGAACTAGAAGAAACAGCCAGTCTCTGTATGCCTGCCACATCAAGAGCTTCCACGGCCAGTGAGTGCTGCCAGAAAAGCACCACCAACCAACAGGGGGACACATGCCATTTCTACTCCTTCCTTGAATCTTCCCCATGGCAGAGGGCTCAGGGAGCAGGAAGGAGACAGTCACGAGGGACACTCGTGTACCCATCGCTACCACTCCCTACCCCTGACCACATCTGGCCAGCCAGGGGAGAAGAAGGAGATGTTGAATCGGATATTAGATTAGAATTTAAATTGTGCTGAAACTGAGGCTTTTCAACAGCCTACTAACATCCACAAAGTCATTACTTCTGTGCAAAGCATCACTAAAAAGCAGCTTGTGAGGTGTGCGACAGTGAGGTGGAGGTCAGTGTGGAGGGGAAAAGAGCCCTGGTGTGTGTTTGTACCCAGGCAAGTTAACAAAGACAAGTAAATTGGTTAATTAGTATCACAGTGATTACAGAGGTTACTAACTCCTAAACCCAGCTTCTTTATCAACACCACACCATACATGTCTTACAAAAAGGATTGAAAATACTGTGTAATTACCAGGAATTACTCTCAATGGTACCTGTTGGAGCTGCTCCCTAGTTCATAAACCTTATTCTCTGAAGTCTACTCCCCACTTCCTAATCACAGGAGAGGGGTTTTGTTTATATTCTCTGTGATCCAGACCCTGTGTCCACCACAGCTGACTGGACCAGCAGGGTTCCCCTGACCATTGCAACCACCTGACCAGTGAGCATCATCTGACCAGCCAGGATCACCTAAGCAACAAGGATCACCTGGTCTTAGAAATTCACCAGTTCATCATATTTAAAAAAAAAAAAAAAAAAACACCTTATGCAGGGAAAGTTCTATGAAATCAGGGGAAACTGTGTTTGAATTCCTCTAATAAAGTCAGGAAATGTTCCCCCTTTGCAAGCTTTTTAAGTTTTTAAAGACTCAATTCTACATGTTTATTTGGCATGGGTACCACCAGCACTAATCTATTTGTTGTTTATACCCATTCATTTGTTGTTTGTTGTTATTGTTTTAAAATTTCAAACTCTTTAATTTTTAAACAACAAAATATATAACAGAACGAAATTCTATAATAACTTGCCTGCTATCTTAACCCAATTATGATTCTGATACTAGACCAAATCCAGTTTGAAATTGAAAAATATAAAGATCCCCAAGCAAATAAGTCTTGACTTTTTCTTAATTTTTGTCTTTAATTTTGGTGCTTTAAACAGTTTGACATTAACTGTGATCCACATTTTAACACCTAGGTTTTGTCTTAGGATTTTTCAGGAATCTATTGTAGTATGGGAAAGAAATATTATGACATCTGTCTAGCTACTCTTTCATAGTTCAGTGTTTCTAGATGTGTATCTTTAATTAACATCACATATTAATGAAATATTATATATGCAATCTTTAAATAAGCAGACACCCCTATGTATTGAGTCTGTATGCTCAAAAATGACAGGAGTGCTCTTTTGAAAACTTTAGGCACCACTGAGATAGCCAAGAAATTGCTGCTTTTTCTTGCCAGCCTTTTTCATACCTAGAACACAGTGCCATCTAGTGGTGTCCTGAAATAATACATGCATAAGACAATATTCTAAATAAATTACGTACAGTTTTAACTAGATCATGGATAGCCATGAAAATAGTATTTATATTGTTTCCTGCTACTTCTTCTAGGCTCTATCCCTCTCCCCTTATGCTTCTATAAATCCAGAGTCTTTCTTTTCTGCCTTATGCAAACTTGTCTCTCTCCCTGACCAGCCTTCCCATACAATTTGCTAGGAAAAAATTCTCTTCTTTCTTTTAAACCCACCTCATGGCCCACCTCTTTGAATCATTTCCTTAACACACCAGCTCATTATCTTCACGCTCCTCCATGAAGTTCAGAACCACATGCTGAGTGAGGCAGACAGTGATGAAATATGGCTCCTAGCTTTAAAGAGCCCCTAGTCTAATGCACAAGATTCAAATTTTTAATCCTAGCTCAGGATTCTCCTTCACTGAGCTCCTTCCAGACACCTCAACATCCTGTGTTCCTAATGAAGAATGACACTTACACACGCAGACAGCATTTCTATCTGCCACACTTTCTTGCACAACCCAGGGAAACAAATAGGCAGGCCATCTCCCCTTCTTCTGGGACCAAGAAGCTAAATAACTTACCAAAGGTCAAATCTTAATAAGTAACTGACTTAGAAAATGCTAGAGAATAAACATCCTGATTCTTAGAACTTGTTTCCACTATCGTGGTTCCACCTCTAGAGTTTGAGAATACATTTTCCATGTCAGTTAATCTTTAGTATATTATCATCTAGTATTTATGATTAAATTCTGCTTTGTGTTTTTCCTTAATTTGTATCTTTTGTGGTTAGCACATGGGAATAAAAGTAAGGCAACCTCCTTCAGAACACTGAGTATTAAATCTGTGGCATCAACACCGACTAAATAAGATTGGCAGTCTGAAACACAGCGCTCAGGGCTGACAGGGCACTGATGTGCAGGTTCGGTACTGAGCAACCCAACAAAGTGACAGGTGCACAGATTGAAACCCGCAAGTGTCAGCCTTGGGAGAGATGCCTTGGGAGTCTGGAAAGGGATAACAATTCTGGAAATCACATCTAGACTCAATAGAATATAAACAAAGCCTGAATATTATCAAGGCTGCTGAGACATTTGAAAGAGGAATGTGTGGCTCAAAGGGTGAGGCCTCAGCCCCAATCTGGCCTTCACAAGGAGAAGATAAATGTCTTCAGGACAGGACCAGGCCCATGTTCTTTTGGCCTCCTCTGTTGTGCCTAATAGGCCTGGTTTATGACGTGCAATAAATATTCAATGATTTATTTTCTTTAATAGTATATGTGTCTCTAAGGGATTAGCAAGAAGCAAATTTTATTTGAGTTCATACTAAACAATCACAAACTATATACAAGTGGCTCTTTTCACTTACAAAATATTTGGAAAACTTCAGGAAAAAATGCTGTTAAATACTCAAGTGGCATACAGCCAAAGACCCATGCCCACTTTTTATAAGCGAATGGCTCTTTGGAAAGACAGTTTTACCCATTTTGCACCACAGCCTTATGAATAATTTAATGTGATCTGAAAAGCTTCTGAAGAGTTTTTATTCTAGGGAGAGAAACATAAATCAAAATCTACAACTTGTAACACAGCTTTAAGTAACCATGTAATACAATTCAGAGTGTTAAAAGAAATATCTTCCCCGTCATACTTCTGGCCTCCGGCCACTTGCTGGTGTGCCAGGCATCTTTGTTGAATTTTCCTTGAACAGCCTATTAGTGACAGCCCCCAACAACACAGAAAAATTTTATCAAAACTTTCCTCCGATGCTTGATTTCAAAACAAACAAAAAAAAAAATAGTGGAAAAGAGGAAAAGAGTAATTGCATTTTCAATCATGACCATTCAGCTGCAACTTCCAGAGTCAAGCCTGGTTAATTCTTATTTGTTGACATGCAGGCCTAACCCAAGTTCACTTTCCACCCACTACAAAAAAAAACAGCAAGATGTATGTGGGCTCATTAACCCCTCCTTACTTTTTAGACATTGACACAATATAAATTGTAAAATGATTTCACTCCACTTAACCCAAGAGGTAAGGCTAGCACACTGGCTTACCCTTGATTTTTATCTTTCATGGCTTAGTCAAATCTGATTTTGAAACTATCTTTTTCAACAAATGAAAATTAGCTATATCATCCCTGAAAGAAAAAAAAAAGCCCATCATACACTAAAACACTCAATGCATATGTAAGCACAGGGCTTTCTGCTAGGCCTTTTGGATAACATGCCTTTAATAGGCACGTAATTTCCAGAGAAAGGCAACACACATAAAAACGTGCACACACAAACAGAGAGTAAAACAGCAACCTAAGACACTATAGGCAGAGAGGCAGTGAGAGTGGATGAGAGGGCGGAATCAGAGCTATGTGGTTTGGATTCCAATCCTGTTCCCATGATCCTGTAACCTATCTGTGCCTCTGTTTATCTCAACTATAAAATCAAGGTAATATCATACTTACATCTTCTAACTGAATGGTGAATAAATGAGTTAAGAGTAACTTAGAACAATACCTGGCACATAGTAGATATTCAGAGAGCAGCTGTTATTATTTGAGGATTAAGTGCCAAATACACGGGACAGAAAGTCCCTTGGAAGCTTAAATGAGGTAGTAATAGCTATGGGTTGGTTGATCAGAAAATGTTATTCAGAGGACATGCAATCTTAATATCTAGCATAGAAGTTGAAGAGGGAGAGGGTAAGTCTTACTCAATATAAACAGAGTCATGAATGAGAGAATAAACCAGAAGAATCCAGAGGACCAGAAGGGAGATATCTGAGTTAAAGAGATACACTGTTCATCGAAAAATAGGGGGACATGAGGTTAAAGGATGGATTGCCCATCATGGAAGAGATGAGCATTATTAGGACAAAGATTGGAGATTTGACCCTTTGGGTAACTGGAAGCCTCCAAGGGTTCCTGGGGAGGAGAATGGCAGGATAAGAATAGTATCTTTACAAGGCTAATTCAACAACACTTGGAAGTGAGGCATGGAAAGAGATAGACACCTAGAGTAGGAAGGGCATTCATGGGACTATTGCAATGATCTAGCTGCAAGGGAATCAGTGATTTAAAAAAAAGAGAGAAAGAAACAGTGGAGATGCTCACACTAAAGGACTACAAAACTACAAAGGAGCCTTGATAACAGATTAGCAATGAGGGAGGGAGTCTGAAGATGGCCTGAGGAACAAGACGAGTAATGAAGCTTGCGAAAAGAATCACAAATAGGTAAGTCTGGAGACCTGAGTTTTCTGGAGCAGATGAGAGGAAATAAGAATTCCATTCTGCCTCCACCCATCAGAATAGGATAGGTGGAGGGAGAGTAATTAGTGAGCCCACACCTACAGCACATCTTACAAGGGAACATGTGAAATTTGCTAGGTGTAGAATACAAATGTCTAAACACAATAACTAAGAAAATGCTGTGAAGGCTATGTTAACCAGTTCCATGAAAACATTTCAAATTGTATATAAAACCAGCACATTGTACCCTGTGATTGCATTAGTGTACACAGCTATGATTTAATAAAAATAAAAAAAAAAAATTCCATTCTGGACATAAGACTTTGAGGGACTAGAACAACATCCAAAAAGAAATCTCAGAAGGATGGATGCAGATACAAAATTGTTGCAGAAAAAAGTCTGAACTTGAAAAACAGGTTGGGCATCCTCACGTCATAAAAGCCAGCAGAGTGGCTGTATTTACAGAGTGAGATCAATAGACACAGATGCTCCTTGACTTACTTTTTGGTAGGTGCCAACAAGCCCATCGCAAGTGGAAAATATTGTAAGTCAAGAATGCATTTAATGCGATAAACCTACCAAATATCATAGCTTAGATTGCCTACCTTGAACATGATCAGAATACTTATGTTAGCCTGCAATTGGGCAAAGTCATCTAACACAAACCCTATTTCATAATAAAGTGTTGAATATCTCATGTAATTCATTGAAAACTGTACTGAAAATGAAAAACTGAATGGCTGTTTACCCTGGCAACTCCTGGCTGACTGGGAGCAGCAGCCTGCTGCCTTGACCTAGCATTGCAAGAGAGGTATTGCACTACACACCACGAGCCAGGAGAAGATCAAATTCGAGGTATGGTTTCTAGTGAATGCGTATGGCTTTCCCACCACAGCAAAGCTGAAAAATCATAAGTCAAAGACATCGTCAGTCAGGGACTGTGTGTACGTGGTGAAAAGACACATGAGCAGCACAAAAAAGGTTTTGACCCTTTTTCTTAACACAAAGAGAACAACAGAGAATCACTCAAAGTGATAAGGGATGACTATTGATGCCAACGTTTTGGTCTCATCAATGAACAAATGGTGGAGGGCTAAATGTCAGGAGAACGAGGAGTTCTGTAAAGTATGGGTATGTGATTGCCACAGAGGGTCCCTTCCAACTCTATAATTCCACATACTTTCAGTCATCTCTGGGTGTATTATTATAGATAGCTTTATTCTTTTAGAAGTATTTTTATGTTCCAATAATCCCTAATAAGAATGTTTAACTTCTTAAAGGAATGAGGATAGAGTATGTTAGAAGCATATTAGACACTCTTCTACAGGGATAAGACTTAATTTTAACAACTTTTTCAAGGAAAATGCAGATACTTACAGTTTGTGTGAATATTTATAGATACAGGTATAATTTAGTTATAAAAAATTTACATATATGTTTTATCTAGCTAATCTAAATAAAGTGATTACAAGTGATCACTAGATTTGGCTGTCTGCACTTTAAAAAACAAAATAAAATACATGCCAGTCATTTTTAATTTCTATTTTTAATACATAAGATGCCTAAGGCAACAAATCATTCTTTAAAAAAAAAAAAAAAAAAACAGGCGTAAGTCCTTACCATAAATTCTAAAAGCATTCAGGCACTTAATTTAATTAGTAAATTCTGAATACATTGGGAAAGGAAAATTTTAAAAGATGTACACTCTCTGCACAGAATAATGGTGGGTTATCTTTCCCACTTGGCATCTTCTCCTTCAATCCCCACTGCACCACTAACACAACTTAGTCGTGTGTAACTGGCTTCTCTGAATGGCTTGTGAATGAGGGAAGCACATTATAACACAGACAGAAACCTTAAACAAAGTATCACATATCATCATTCTTAAGAGTTCTTTGATCACCCTTAACCATATGTATTATGCCCTGAAGCAAGAATAAGTCACTATTAAAAATATATGAAGAAAACAAAAAGGAGTCCTGAGATATCAAAAATATGATAGCAGAAATAAAAAACTCAATAGAGAGAAGAAGTCTTTCAGAAAGTAAAACAAAAAGACAAAAAAAGTGGAAGATGGAAATAAAAATTAGGAAAGTCCAATAGGTCAAACATCCAAATAATAGAAAAAAAAAATTTTTTTTACATTGAGTGGGTTTTATTTTTTTTTTTTAGAATTACATTTTATCTTACCTTTTTTTTTTTTATTAAATCATAGCTGTGTACATTAGTGCAATCAAGGGGTACAATGTGCTGGTTTCAGATACAATCTGAAATGTTTTCATCAAACTGTTTAACATACTCTTCATGGAATTTTCTTAGCTATTGTACGAAAACATTTGTATTCTCCATTTATTAAGTTTTGCCTGTACCCTTCTAAGATGCACCATAGGTGTGGCCCCACCAATAACCCTTCCTCCACCCCAACCTCCTCCCTCCCTTCCTATATTCTTGTGCTATAGTTGGGTTATAGCCTTCATATGAAACCTTTAAATTAGCTTCGTAGTAGGGCTGAGTACATTGGATAGTTTTTCTTCCATTCTTGAGATACTTTGCTAAAAAGAATATGTTCCAGCTCCATCCACATGAACATGAAAGAGGTAAAGTCTCCATCTTTCTTTAAGGCTGCATAGTATTCCATGGTATACATGTACCACAATTTATTATTAATCCATTCGTGGGTCGATGGACACTTAGGCTTCTTCCATGACTTAGAAATTATGAATTGGGCTGCAATGAACATTCTGGTGGAGATGTATTTGTTGTAATGTGATTTTTAGTCTTCTGTATATACCTAGTAAAGGAATTATAGGATCAAATGGCAGGTCTATTTTTAGATCTCTAAGTACTCTCCAAACATTCTTCCAAAAGGAACATATTAGTGTGCATTCCCACCAGCAGTGTAGAAGTGATCCCTTTTCTCCACATCCACACCAACATCTCTGGTTTGGGGATTTTTTCATGGGGGCTAATCTTACTGGAGTTAGGTGATATCTTGAAGTAGTTTTGATTTGCATTTCTCTGATGATTAAGGATGGTGAGCATTTTTTCATGTGTCTGTAGGCCGTGTGCCTGTCTTCTTTAGAGAAGTTTCTCTTCACGTCCTTTGCTCACCCTGAGATGGGATCACTTGTTCTTTTCTTGCTAATACATTTGAGTTCTATGTGTATTCTGGTTATTAAACCTTTGTCAGAGGCATAACTTACAAATATTTTCTACCATTCTGAGGGCTGTCTGCTTGCTATACTTACTATGTTCTTGGCTGTACAGAAGCTTTTTAGTTTGATCAGGTCCCAGTTGATACTGCTTCAATTGCCTGGGGAATCCTCCTCATAAAGTATTCACCTAAGCCAATTCCTTCAAGAGTTTCCCCTGCACTTTCTTCTAATATTCTTATAGTTTCATGTCTAAGTTTAAATCTTTGATCCAGTGGGAGTCTATCTTAGTTAATGGTGAGAGGTGTGGATCCAGTTTTAGTCTTGTACAGGTCACCAACCAGTTCACCCAGCACCATTTGTTAGATAGGGAGTATTTTCCCCACTGAAAGTTTTTAATTGGCTTGTAAAAGATCAAGTAACAGTAAGTAGCTGGATTCATCTCTTGGTTGTCTATACTGTTCCAAACATCTACCTCTCTGTTTTTGTGCCAGTACCATGATGTTTTGATCACTATCAACTTACAGTAGAGTCTCAGGTCTGGTAGCATGATTCCTCCTGCTTTGTTTTTCTTTCTGAGTAATGTCTTGGCTATTAGAGGTTTTTTCTGATTCCATATAAAATTAAGTATTAGTTTTTCAAGATCTTTAAAATATGACAATAAAGCTTTGATAGGAATTGCATTAAAATTATATATTGCTTTGGGTAGTATAGACATTTTAACAATGTTGATTCTTCCCAGCCATGGGAAGAATGGTAAATTTTTCCATTTGTTAACATTTTCAACTATTTCTTTTCTTAAAGTTTCATAGTTCTCTTTATAGAGATCTTTCACATCCTTTGTTAGGTAAACTCCCAAATATTTCATCTTCTTTGGCATTACTGTGAAAGGGATAGAGTC
>CAUYRH010040585.1:0-27961 GCA_963574655.1 Perodicticus potto
CTCAAGTGAGTCTCCTTACCTCAGCCTCCCAAGTAGCTAGGGCCACAGGTGTGCACCAGGACACTTGGCTAATTTTTCTTAATTTTTGTAGAGACAGGCGTCTTGCTAGGTTGCCCATGCTGGTTTCAAACTCCTGGCCTCAAGAGATCCACCAGCCTCAGCCTCCCCAAGTGCTGGGATGACAGGTGTGTCCTCCTGTGCCCAGCCTTCTCACTTTTTAAATTTCAATAATCCCTGACTCTTCCTTTTGTTTATCCAATTCTGAGGGTGGTAATTGCCTCCTATAGTTACCACCTCTATAATTCCTCTTGCCCTTCTTGCCATTTTATTTGTCCAATACCTGATTAATAATTCTTTATATTAAATTGTCTCTGTTAAAATAACTGATGTGAAGGCTGGGAGTGGTGGCTCACGCCTATAATCCTAGCACTCTGAGGCAGGTACATTGCCTGAGCTCAGGAGTTAGAGACAAGCCTAAGCAAGAGTGAGACCCCATCTCTAAAAATAGCTGGGTGTTGTGGTAGGCACCTGTGGTTATGGCTACTTGGGAGACTGAGGCAAGAGAATCACTCGAGCCCTAGAGTTTGAGGTTGCTGTGAGCTATGATGCCACAGCACTCTACCAAGGGTGACAAAGTGAGACACTGTCTCAAAAAAATAAAAAATAAGATAACTGATCTGGCTTTTGTCCTCTGACTCTTATTAATGAACTAGGGTTGAACAAGACACATCCACTGAAGAAGATATTAACCATCTCAGGTAACCAAGGTTACTCACAATCAGAAATTTCCTTTGAGTGTGAGATCCAGCACTGCAGAGATGAAGTGATTCTTCTCACCCTCACCTAAGAAAACCGTAATATCATTTTAAGTAATCTTGGTGATTGCTCCTCAGCATTCTTGAGTTTGCAGGTGAAGCACACTTGATTCTTATCTGAGTTCCCAAGAGACACTGGGTCCTATTTATGGTTGCTGAGTTGATGACTTCATAACATAAAAGAAATGACTTGTAAGCCCTTGTTTCTGTACTGTACAATTGCCTGGTTCTTCAGTTACCCTCGAAAGTCCTCCTTTCTCACTAAGTCACACAATAGATTGGTTTTTAATTTCCTTGGCTCTTCTGGCCTAGGTCTAATGACACTTGAAAGGAATCCTAAGCAATGTAAATATCTTGAACCTAATAGACTCCTGAATCTTTCATATTTTCAGAAACACGTAACTCTTAACAAATGCTTAAATTTCCGTCTGATATCAGTTAAATATTTCACATAGCTTTGTTTGTGGTCCAGCTTATGAGCTCATTTTATTCTCCGTAGCCCGAAGGAGGATTAAGTCAAATGCCTGCCAACAAACTTTCGCTGCCTGCTCTACAGCAGTTTTGAGAAGGACTCAATACATGGTAACAGCAAGGCTTCTGGTTCCTCATAGGAGAACAGCTTATATCAGATTAATCTTCCTTGTAAAATAATTTTAAAAGCTAGACAAAATATGTAAAACAAATGTTTCCAAGAATTGGGGAGCACCCAGTGCAGACAGGACCTGAGAGGCTGTGATCCCTAAGAGAAAGGGAAAATGAAGACAGCTTCTTCCTAAGCTTTCCCCTGAAGACATTCCCCCAAATCACTGGTAGAGGTGAGGATGGGAGGGAGTGGGTGCCAGCAGAAAGCAGCAACCTGACTGGGCCAAGATGAGAGTTTAAGGCTGTCAGGGCTGCAGAATTTGAAGGAAAATGATAGGGCTTATCAAGTATGCATACAAAATCCCTACAAGTTGTTGGCTGACTCCTAAACTGAGCATAAACAGCAAGAACAAGAAACCAACAGAAAGGAAAGAGAGCTGAGATGCTAAATAGATGAATCAATTTCAGCTGCTACATAAAACTAACGCAATTGAGCAGTGTTTTTCAACCTTTTTTATCTCATGATACACTTAAATTATGTTGATTAAAAAAGAGTAAAGAAAAGAATATACTTACTGTGCTTTGAACTTTCAAAAATAATTTAAGTAATGATCTTTTAAAAATGTTTGTGACACAGCTAAGATTCTCTCACAGCCCACCATTGTGCTGTGGCACACTGGTTGAGAATTGCTGCAAAAGAGGGTCAAGTTCCACCAAAGGTGGTAGTGCTTTAGCAAATATCCTGGGCTTTGGTTGAAACCTCAGAAGGGCTACAAGTCTGGGAGTTAAGGGTCATGCCCAAAAGGAAGATAGTAGACTTAAACACAACTATATTAGTAATTACATTAAATGTAAATGGACTAAACACCACAATGAAAAGACAAGGTTGGTAAGACAAGATTAAAAATAACAATATGCTGTTTATAAGAGACACACTTTAAATATTTGAACACAGAAAGATTGAAAATGGATAAAAAAAACACTAGCAAAAGAAATTTGCTGCTATTTTAGAATCATGCCGATTTCCTAAGGATAGAAGGTCAACTCAAAAGGAAGTTATGAATTATACTACAGTTTAGTATCCCTTATCTGAAATGCTTTTGAACAGAAATATTTTGGATTTCGGAATATTTGAATTATACTTACCAGTTGAGTGTCCTAAATCTGAATATCTGAAATCCAAAATACTCCAATGAGCATTTCTTTTATGTAGGCATTCCAAAAGTTTTGAATTTTAGAACATTTTGGATTTTGTGAAAATTTGGGTTTGGGATGCTTAAGCTGTACATAAATGATCATTTATTGATTATTAACTGTATGCCAAGCACCATCCTAACTATTTCACATTCCTTGTTCTGTGTAGTCCTCTGGCAATTTTATGAAATAAATTTTATTATCTCAATTTTACTAGATGAGGAAATTAAAGCTCAGAGAGGTTGAGCAACTTGCCTAAGGTCACACAACTAGAAAATGATAGAGATAGGATGCAAACCTAGTTCTGTCTGATCTTTTGCCAGAGAGCTTTTAATGACTGCTTTGCTTTCTAAGCACCAGCCTGCCTGTGATATGCTTGCTTGAACTAGCTGGAGAGGGCTGTGGGCAGAGGAGTATTATCTAACCCAAAGGCAGGACATTTTGCAGCGACTCCTGAAACTCTGAACTGGAAACCATTCAAAACTAAGGTAGTCTCTTTCTGTCTGTCTCTCTCTCTCTCTCTTCTGTATAAATGTTCTGCTCTTCTGTCACATGATTCCTAACAGGCTATTTCAACCTGAGTCTAAGGGACCTTCCAGTTCATGGACTGCAGCCCTACTTCTTTGAATTCCTTGGTCCAAATTCTTAAGAATCTGATTGATCTTGTTCAAGAATCACGAACCCATCCCTGATACAATCAGCTGCTGCCAAGGGGCACCATCTCACATGGTTTTAGGTTTAACCTCTGTTAAATCCTTCCTTTGGAGTTGTAGGAGAGACTTCAGCAGTTCTTAGGGGGAAGGAGAGCCTGTCTACTCCAGAGTGCATCGTGCACACATGGGTGAGTAGGAGCCACAACGGAAAAACTCAGATAATCCTTCCCAGGCAATCTGTAACCCTGGTGTCTCCCCAAAATGCAAATATGACTGGCCGGGGAGATAGGCGATGGTTTGGTGTACAAGGGGTTTAAGAGCCCTGAGAGATCCCACATATTCTACCCCTACTTTTCCCTATTCTTACTTTATATTAGTGTAGTATTTGCTATGTTTAATGAACCAATATTGATAAATTATTATTGACTAAAGTCCATACTTTGTTCAGATTTCCTTAGTTTTTACATTTAATTTATTTTATTTTTACATATACAGGTGTTTATTAGGTTATGTGGGAACTCTCTGTGCTGTCTTTTCAGTTTTTCTGGAAATCTAAAAATGTTCTAAAATAAAACTTTATGAAAAATACAATTGAAATAAAAAAGTATTTAAGAGGTTAGCCCCTTCCCTTAAAATAAAAAAAAAGCCCTGAGAGAAAATGGGGAACAAATGGACCCATCATCAGGAAAGGAGGAGGAACTTGGAAGGAACCATGAGATAAAATACTTTCTAAAGTGGGTGGTCTGGGCCTGGGGGTCTTCAAGGGGTCCTCTCTCTGCCCTTGAGCTACCAGAGGGGCTTTTTCAGAGCACTGCCTTTAATTACTATTTGGGCAGGTGCAACTGGAAAAGTCCACAGAGAAAATAGGCTAAAGTTTTGGCCTTATATTCTGTGGTGATAGATCACCAGGATGATGTAGGGGAAGTCCAGAAAACCTATGTATCTTCCAAGCTTCTGATACCTCCAAGGATACATAGAATTTCTGTAGAAAACAATTATAATAACATTTAATAATTTAATAATAATAATCTCACCTAAGCTTCATACAACCCAGTAAGGTACAGGGAAATATTATTATTCACATTCGACACATGAAGAAACTGAGGCAAAGAGAGGGTAAGTAACTTGTTCAAGGCCATGGAGATAATTAGTGGCAGTGCTAGAAGGTGAACCTGGATGGTCCAGCTCCAAGATCTTGCTTTTAACCACTATGGTAAACTCTCCCTCCACTCTGGGAAATGTAATCCAAATTGTCAAGCAGAATAATAGTCATTGGGAAAAGCTAGAGCTTTCTAGGCCCCTCAGAGCCCAATTTCCTGCAGGGAAGTTGGTCCACTCAAGAGCAATCCCACCTGTGGGGCTCCCTGCCAGTATAAGAGAACCATGAGGCTCAGTCCCCAGAACCTGCCACCAGAAAGCCAGTGAGCACCAGGTTGGGAGCCCACTCTGAGAGAAATTAGGGGCCACTGTTTAGGATTTAAACTTCATCACCTGTCTCTTCTGTCACCCTGCTGCCACTGCCGTCAGTCATACTCGTTCCCATGACCCACTGAAGTAGCTGGATGACCAGACCTTTGGAAAGTTACTTAAGCTTTTTCTCTTCTGCAACCTGCAGCTAATTACACCTCCCCTGCAGGATTAGAAAGTAGGCACACACATATACACATATGTATGTATACATATATTCATACATTCTTACACACATGTGTGTATAGCATAGAAAACATTTAGGCAGTCTCTGAGCAGGTAAAATCATGAGTGCTATGTTGCTCTTTTTGGCTATCTATATATTCTCAATTCTGTAATGAACATGTGAATAGAACTAAAAAATAAACTTCAAAAATCCAACACCTATTCATAATAAAAATAATATAAAACAACTTAAGATACTTGGAATGGAGGGAATTTCCTCAACTTGACAAAAAGCAATCGCAAAATCCCATAGGGCCATGCGTAGTGGCTCATGCCTGCAATCCCAGCACTCTGGAAGGCCAAGGCAGGTGGATTGCTTGAGCTCAGAGTTTGAAATCATCCTGAACTCTTTAGAGAGAGACCTCATCTCTAAAAAAATAGCCAGGTGTTGTGGCAGGTGCCTGTAGTCTCAGATACTTGGGAGGCTGAGGCAAAAGGATCACTTGAGCCCAAGAGAGTTTGAGGTTGCTATGAGCTGTGATGCCACAGCACTCTACCAAGGGTGACAAAGTGAGACTCTGTCTCAAAAACAAACAAAAAAACCCATAGCAAACATTATACATGATAGTGAAGAACTGGATATTTTCCTCCAAAGATCAGGAGGAACGTGAGGATATCTTTGTCTTGCCTCTTCTATTCAACACAGTCTTGGAGGTTTTAGCCAATGCAATCAGGCAAGAAAAAGAAATAAAAGGCATCCATATTGGAAAGAAAAATGCAAAACTGTCTTGATTTAAGATGACATGATTATGTAGAAAACCATATCCCCCCCCCACACCCTTCTTAGAACTAATAAACAAGTATAAGGTCACAGAATACAAAATTGACATTAAAAAGGCAACTGTGTTTGTGTATGCGAGCAACAAAAAATCCAAAAATGAAATTAAAAATAAAATTCCATTGAGAAAAGCATTAAAAACTTTAAAATGTTTAGGAATAAATTTAACAAAAGAAGCGCAAGTCTTTGCTCAGGGAAATTCAAGAAGATCTAAATAACTAAAGAGACATTCCCTGTTTGTGAATCAGAAGACTCAGTATTATAAAGATGGCAATTTTCCCCATGCTGATCTACAGATTCAATACAACTTCAATCACAATTCCAGCAGGTTTTTTTTTTTTTTTTTTTTTAGTAGATGTTGACAAGCAGATCCTAAAGTTTAGATTGAAATACAAAATACTTATACTAGCTAAAACAATTTTGATAAAGGAAGAGCAAAGTTGGTGAACTTTCACTTTCCAATTTTATTTATTTATTTATGAGACAGAGTCTCACTTTGTCACCCCCAGTAGAGTGCTTTGGCATCATAGCTCACAGGAGCCTCAGACTCTTGGGCTTAAGCAATCCTCTTGCTTTAGCCTTCCACGTGTCTGGGACAACAAGCACACACCACAATGCCTGGCTATTTTTTAGAGACAAGGTATTGTTCTTGCTTAGGCTGGTCTTGAATTCATGAGCTCAGGTGATCTGCCCGCTTCGGCCTCCTGGAGTGCTGGAATTATAGACGTGAACCACCGCGACCAGCTCACTTCCCAATTTTAAAACTTATTATTAGCTGCAATAATCAAGGCAATATATTGCTACCATAAGGACAGACATTTAGATTAATGAAACAGAACTGAGAGTCCAGAAATAAGTCCTTTTATCTATAGTCAGTTGATTTTTGATCAAGATGCAAGGCAACTGATTGGAAAATTGTTCAACATCATTCAACAACTAGAGGTAGAACAGTTAGATACTCACATGCAAAAGGATAAACTTAGACTCTCCCTCACACTGTACACAAAAATTAACTCAGATTGTATGCTTAATGCAAGCTAAAATAATACAACTTTTAGAAAAGGCCAGCATGGTGACTCATGCCTATAATCCTACTATTTTGGGAGGCTAAGGTGGGAGGACCACTTGAGGCCAGGTGTTCAAGACCACCCTGGGCAACATAGCGAGACCCTATCTCTAACAATTTTTTTTAAAACACAGCCAAGTTTGGTGGTATGTACCTGTAATCCAGTTACTTTGGAGGATGAGACAGAAGGATCACTTGACCCCAGGAATTCGAGGCTGCAGTGAACAGCCTCAAATCAAACCACTGCTCTCTGGCCTGGGTGATAGAGTGAAAGAAAAAAAGTTTTAGGAAAAAACATTTAAGAAAATTGTTGGAATGCTGATTTAGGCAAAGATTTCTTATGTATGACACCAAACGCATGGTCTATAAAAGACAAAACATCATCAGTTAGACTTCACTAAAATTCAAAACTTTTGTAGTTCAAAAAGCATCATTAAAAACATGAAAATTTGGATCAGAACCTGGGCTAAAAAAAGAGAAAAATAGTAAAAAAAAAAAAGAAAAGAAAATGTAAGTAATAGATTGAGAGAAAATTGTTAGACAACACATATCTGATCAAGGACTAGCCTCCAGAACTTAGAAATCACAAAGACAAGAATGACATATCCCACTCAAAGAAGGCAAAAGACATTTCCTCAAAGAAAATATACGAATGGCTCAAAAGCACAGGAAAAGATGCACATCATTAGCCATCGGTGAAATACAAGTCCTAACTATAATGAGATATCATTTCACACAGACTACAACGGCCAAAATAAATAAGATAGACGATAACGCATATTGGCAATGATGTGGAGAAATGGGTTGCCTTGGATGCTGTTGGTTGGAGTACGAACGGGACTGCACAATCACTTCAAAAACAGTTTGGCAGTTTCTCAAAATCTAAACCTAAACTCGTCATATGACTCAGCAATTTTATTCTCTGGTGTCTACCTAAGAGAAATGAAAACATGTCCACCCAGAAAAACTTGCATGTGAAGATTTGCAGCAGCATTATGGATGATAGCCCAAACTGGGAACAGCCCAAACATCATCAGCTGATGAATGGATAGACAGAGTATATCCATACACTGGTGTTTTAATGGGCAAGCAAAAAAGAACAAACTGCTAACACATTCTACACCACAGACAGACATCAAACAACATTTTGCCGGCTCACACCTGTAATCCTAGCACTCTGGGAGGCTGAGGACTGTGGACTGCTTGAGCTTAGGAGCTCAAGACCATCCTGACCAAGAGTCAGACCTGTCTCTAAAAATAGCCAGGCCTTGTGGCGGGTGCCTATAGTCCTAGCTACTGGAGAGACTGAGGCAGGAGAATCACTTGAGCCCAGGAGTTTGAGGTTGCTGTGAGCTATGATGTCAGAGCACTCTATCCAGGGCGACAGAGTAAGACTCTGTCTCGAAGTAAAACAAACCAAACCAAGACATTTGCTAAGTGAAAGAAGCCATACACAAGAGACCACATATCCTATGATTCCATTTATGTGAAACCTTCCAGGTAAGGTGAATTTAAATACAAAGATGGACCAGTTATTGCCTGAAGCTGGGGGTGGGCGTGAAGATCAAGTGTAAATGGGTATCAGGGATTTTACTGCACGGATGAAAATATTCTAAAACTGATTTATGTTGGTGGTTTGCAACATTTGGTAAAGTTATCAAAAATTTTGACTTGTACACCAAAAATTGGTGATTTTTTTATTGTGGTAAAATATACATAACATAAACTTCACCGTCTTAACCATTTCTAAGTGTACAGTCAGTGGCATTAAGTACATTCACAGTGTTGCACAACCATAATCTCCATCCACATCCAGAACTTTTTCGTCTTCCCTAATGAAATCTCCGAATCTGACCACTGCAGATACCTCATTTAAGTGGAATCGTACAATATTTGTCTGCCTGTGTCTGGCTTATTTCACTTAGCATCAGGTCTTGAGGGTTCGTCCAAGTTGTAGCACATACCAGAATTTCATTTTGTAACCTAACATTTAACATTTTAACCCTTTGTAAGCATACAGTTTTGTGGCATTAGGTGTATTCCCAAGGTTGTGCAACCATCTCTACCATCCATTTTCACAATGATTTCATCTTCTCCACTTCTCCATCAAACACTGACACCCCCATTCTCCCTCCTGGCAATCCTTGGCAGCCACTGTCTGTTTTCTCTCTATGAATTTTGCTACTCTGAGTCCCTCATATAAGTAGAATCATGCAATAATTGCCCTTTTAACTGGCTTATTTCACTTGGCAGAAAGTCTTCAAGTTTCATCCATGTGTAGCATTTGTCAAAACTTCCTTCCTTTGTAAGACTGAATAATTCCATCGTATGTATACACCACATTTTGTTGACCTGTTCATCTACTGATAGACATTTGAGTTGCTTCCATTTTAGGGTTATTATCAATAATGCTGCTATCTTGATAGTGCTGAATTCTATGATATGTAAAATATAGCTCAATAAAGTTATTTTGAAATAAAACTTCATTTTTTTCAAAATTTAAAGAGCCATTAAATGGTAAACATTGTTATTATTAATATCTTAAAAGAATGGTAAACTTGATCAATGAAATAGGTTTAAAAATTAATTTTATAAAAATATTTCTTAGTTTAAAAAACTACAGAAAAGTACAAAGAAGAAAATCTATGTAACCTCCCCTTAGAGATAACCACTGAAAGACTACTTAACAAAAAAAAAATACTAAAGTTTTAATTTTACTTGAAATTAGAAGGAACTGAAATGAAATGAAGTTGCCTAATTTCAGGTGTTTATTCACAGCAGAGATATTCATTCCCAAACTCTCTCTCAAAAGGCAAAAAAAGATGGCCAGCTGATAATCCTAGCCATCTGGGAGGCCAAGGTGGGTGGATCCTTTGAGCTCTGGAATTCCAGACCAGCCTGAGCAAGAGAGAGACCCAGTCTCTTAAAAAAAAGCCAGGCGTTGTGGTGGGTGCCTGTAATCCCAGTTACTCAGAGGCTGAGGTAAGAGGATTGCTTGAGCCCAAGAGTTTAAGCCCAGGAGTTTGAGGTTGCTGTGAGCTATTATGCCATAGCACTCAACTCAGGGTGACAAAGTGAGACTGTCTCAAAAACAAACAAAAAAAGGGCGGCTCCTGTGGCTCAATGGGGTAGGGCGCCGACCCCACATGCTGGAGGTGGTGGGTTCAAACCCAGACCCATCCAAAAACCGCAAAAAAAAAAAAAACCCAAACAAAAAAGTAAAAGAAGTCATAAAAAAGACATCGAGGTCAGATTGAGACACGTGGTTTTTCTATTTAAGTTCATGTTCTTAGTGATCATAGTTCCCCAGTCAATTGTTTTATAAAAATCAGAGGACACCCACAATCTCACTACTAGGCATCTACCCAGAAAAGAAAAGAAATCATTTTACCATAAGGACATTTGCCGTAGATTGCTTAATGCAGCTCAGTTTACAATTGCCAGGACATGGAAACAACCTAAATGCCCATCAACTCAGGAATGGATTAATAAATTGGGGTACATGCACACTATGGAATACTATTCAGCCATAAAAAAGATGGTGACTTCACATCTTTTGTGATATTCTGGATGGAGTTGAAACACATTCTTCTTAGTAAAGTATCACAAGAATGGAAAAGCAAATATCCAATGTACTCAATACTAATATGAAGCCAGTAGACCATCCAATGCATGCCCAAAGGGGAGAAAAACTCATTTCAATTCAAGCTGGGGTGGGGGGACATGGAGTGGGAGTAGGTTGGGGTACTTTCACTGAACGAGCCCGGGGTAAGGGGAGTTGGCACACCTTTTGTGTGTGGGACACAATCACAAGACAAACTCTACTTAACAAAATCAAATATTTTGACCTGGTTGCTTGCTTGAAATATATTTAAAAAATAATCGGAGGACATTTCTGATGTTTAAATGACTACCCCCCCACCGTAATTTTTAGAGCAAAAACAAAAAGACAAAGTTTAAAAATTTAGCAAACTTACAGGGCAAACTTCTAGAAGAAATTACTAGGGAATGATTAGTTTAAGCAAAATATTAATAACTGCAAAGATGACAAATTGCTTATTAAAAAAGCTAGTGTCTAAAGTAAATCCAAGAAGTCATACATCAGTTCTGAACATGTCAGTTTTCTCCTCCCTCTGAATTAATTGGTTTTTGTTTTTGAATATATTTGGTTGCAGCCTGAATTTTCTTACCCGGAGGAATAGAGTTCACACATTTTTCATGTTCTGCTGTCTTTATTCACTACGTAAAAGAATTATTTAAAACTTGGAAAGAAGACAAATCATCGGGTGGCATGCACTTTCAATGTCATATTGGATAATTATTTAACAAGTTATATAAAGATTATTTTGTAGAAGAAATACTTTCCAATTTTGTTATTTAGACACTGTGATGTTACACGTTAAGTTATATTTTTCTATCAGATTAAATCCAGAGGTTATGTGGATAACTGTGGAATATTAACCAGTTTCATCTGTAACCTAGCAATGTTACATTTTTGTTTTTAAGAATGCTTTTCCTGGCTCGGCGCCTGTGGCTCAAGTAGCTAAGGCACCAACCACATACTCCTGAGCTGGCAGGTTCGAATCCAGCCCGGGCCCGCCAAACAACAATGACGGCTGCAACCAAAAATAGCCGGGCGTTGTGGCAGGCGCCTGTGGTCCCGCTATTTGGGAGGCAGAGGCAGGAGAATCACTTGAGCCCTGGAGTTGGAGGTTGCTGTGATCTGTGATGCCACGGCACTCCACCCAGGGCGACAGCTTGAGGCTCTGTCTCAAAAAAAAAAAAAATGCTTTTCCTGGTGGAGCAAATAGATCCTTTTTTCCTAGAGTTCTCTTACAAGAATCAGTTGTACCGCTCCTGAAAATGGCCCATCATAAACTGACTGGCTGTATAAAACCTTTTTCAAATGTCCATTCTACATTTGAATGAGAACATGATTTTAACATTTTAGCAATTATGCGTTGATATAACTAATATGCTTCTACTCATACGTTCTCCTTCCACTTACTCTTTAGGTACAGAAGAGCCACCTCAGAAACCTATTGATGATGCAGATCTCGATAATTCAGGGAATTTGACCTGGGCCTTGGTGCTATGCATTTTAATAAGCTTCTCAGGAGATTTCTTAGGCTGGTGGTCCTCAGACCAGACACCTTGAGAAAGTCCCCCAGTGAACTGAGTGCTAGTAATGATCCTAATGCCATATTGGTTCTCCCTGTTCAGAGTGGATGAAAGTGATTGAGGTCAAACATTGAGCTCTTGGGAAGGACTTGGACATGACAGCTAATCTCTGATGTTCATCCACTCACTGGCTGTTATCAGAATGGGGTAGGGTTGGGAGAACCAAAAATCTGCATATATAGTTTGAATTATATGAAATTATTGAAATTTGACTCTTTATTGACCTTAAAAAATGTCAGTTTCATATGGTTTGACCTAATCACTCCTCAAGTGTTCCTAACTTGAAGCTGGATTTAGCAGCCAACTTTTAAATTTATGACAATTGAGATGAGATTTCTAGTATTTGGGTAAAGTGCTTCATAGTTTTCATCGGACTTAAAGCAAAAATTTAAGAACTTTCTTCCCAGAAGAATGCACAATGAGCAACTTTTTGCATAGAAGCCTAAAAGGATTTACGGACTCCTTAAAGGTCCAAGGACTCAAGAATAATCCTTTTTGATAAATTTTGTTTTGAAGACTACAGTTCCTAAAAGCTGCATTCTTTAGGAAGAATTTTGCTGCCATCTACTGCCACATAGATCTTAAGCTGGGTTTGCTCTATTCCTGCCTTGACAGTATCTTCCAAGAAGCTATCATCTCACGCCAAATGACAAGAGTAGTCCAATTCTAGGTAGAAATGGGAGCCAAAAACTTGTTTATAATTCACACATTGCATTTAATTATTGTTAGTGCAGGGGATGGGGAAAATTTGTGTTTCAATGCAACACTGTGTGGTGTTTAGTCTAAAGCACACCCTTCAGCATTAGCTGATTCTAAGGAAATTTAAGGTAACAGAGTTGGAATAGAATGATAGCACGATCTAGTTCTAAGGAAGATTATTTTACAGCTCTGTCCTGCACATAACTGGATATATGAAAATAATTATTGTTTCTAGAAATGCAAATTATGTCCTACTTGGGAAGTTCTTGACTTTCTTCCCTCACTGTGGAGGAAGCTAATTTTGTCTCCATTTGCATATTTCTTTCACCCTTCCTGGTCTGTAAGTATACCTGTCCTTTGGGTTCTCCTTTGAACCAGTTATAACATATTCCTGGTTTCCTCATTAAGAGTTAAATAGGATCTTTCACATGGTATCTGTATGAGAGTTATGGTATTGAAAATTATTCTTTTATTCTCCTTTGAAAATTCTTCTTTAATAAGGGCCAAAATCATATATTGCAGATTCCCATCTAAGAGAGGTCTGGCTCCTTCCTTGAAAGCTCACAGCCCAATTAAGGAGATACAAGAACTCCCCCACCCCTTTCCTCCTGGCTCCAGTCAAACAGGTAAGACCCTATCTCACTGCCTCAGGGCGGTATATAAGAAAACAAAGAAAGGGGCTTGCAAATCTTCCTGGATTTTATTTTCCTAAAGCTTAATTCCTTAAGAGAAGTTAGTGAAGTGAAAGAGAACACCAATGCTGCAGAGGACCCGGGCTTTCCTTCCACAACTAGAGATTACCTTAGGCTGAGGGAAGGAGAGCGGCCACAGCTCTGGAGCCCAGGCAGGGCTGGGAGGGCCCCAGATAAGTTGGGTTCCCTGGCTAACAACCCCTGCGGACTAATGACCCTTGACAGCGTTCTGATGTGTGTATAAGGAATGAATTCGGCTGGGCTATTTTAAATCCTCAGATCTTGACTTAGAGGCAAATTGCAGTCTTATAAACTCATTTGTATTCTTGGGCTACATTCATACATTCAATGTTGGAGGCTACATCTTAAAAGTGAATAAAATAACAGAATGCAGCAGCTGTAGTAAAAAAGTGTTTCTTTAACTTTTGGTTCAGTCAGTACATATTTTTCTATGTAATTTTATTGCGGATCGTGAGAAAAAAATTGCAAAACACTGACCCCCAAAGGTATTTTAAAAAGTCAAATTTATTTAACTCTATTAGACTAGTTGCATTCAGAAAATCTGCTTTCTCTCCTTTTCTTCTTTCACAGCGGTTCCAAAGGAATATCTCATTAGGTTTGAAATAATAAGGGAATGAAGGGGCTAACTTTGAAAATGTTTGTTGGCTTTGTCTACTTTATCCTACTGCCTCAGGTTGGGCAATATGGGTGAAAAAGAACCTGGGATGAAGATGAGGCTGGATTTCGTTGGACAAGCCCCCCCCCCAACCTTTTTTTAAAAATCAATTTCTACTCATCAAGTTAGAACAAATGGGAGAATGGGAAGGATTATCTTTCAGGATTTTGGAATCTCTTTTAAATTGTGGTTTTATTATTTAGCTTTCAGGAGTATAAATTCCGTGAAGATCAGACTTACTTTTATATTAAAATGCGCAAATCTCTACCTAGGCTAAGAAAATTTATTGTGATTACGAATCATTCCCTAGCAAGGCTATAATTGTCACTTTATAAAATATTTTTGCCCCTGCTGGTCTTAGTGCAAAAGTTAATTTAAAAAATTTGACAATGGGGTAATAGATATTCACAGACTGAACTAGAAGAAAGTGTTAAATTATCTGAAAGGAAACAGAAGTGGAATATTAAAAAAAAAATTATTGCTTTCTTTAGTATTAACAGTATTTCACTTTTGGAACTTTAAAAATTAAGGTGGCATTTTAAAAAACACATATCTTACTAGCTTTTATACTCAGGGAAGCTGAGCTTTAGAAGAGAGGGGGGTTGACTCACAGAAGTTTCCTAAAAGTGCTTTTAATAGCCCTGCAATGAAGACAGCTTTACTGCAAAACCCATTTAGGGAGTTCGCTAACTAAGGAGAGGGCAGAGACAGCTACAGCCCTTTTGCCTTTATTTGCTGGAATAAATTCATGCTGTTATCTGGTTTCACACTTTCGATTTATGTTTTTCTCATTGGACATAAAGTGGCTGTGGAAAAATTTCTCTCTTTGGGCCCAATTTTGTTTTGTAAAATGCAGTCTTAAAGGCCCCAGGGCCTAAACAAAGGACCAAAATGAATCCTCCTTTGCCATTTCTGGAAGGAGTAAACTATTACTTGTCTTCATTTCAAGTGAAACTAGTGCCTGTAACTGTTCTTCTCCCCTGATATAGCGAGTTACACAGTCCTCAGAATAAAACGATGAAGCAAAAATCAAAGCAGTCAAGTTTTTTCATCACAAACCACTTGGGATATCACTTATATTTTAATATATATTTCCTTTTAATTAAGAGTGCTTTTTCGTGAAAACACTGGCACAATATACAGGCTGGTAAGGGAATAACAACACAGGGAGGGTAGCGTGTCAGTCTGGTGTTTGTATTTTTCTAAATATTCTGTAAGGTACTAAATCAAAGATCACCGTTTTGGTCAGTCTTTGCAACAACTAACCCACGATCTAAAGCAAAAACCCCAAAGGCCTTTGTGAGATAAACAGGAATCAACATTTATTACCTGGGTTTAAAAAGAGCGACTCACACTTACCCACTAAGTGCAGTAGAGACCCGGCTTGTCCCAGTCCTTCCTTCTTACAGTCCTACAATTTAATCCTGGGACCCTGACAGGAGACATTCGAGGTTACTGCCGGCAGGGGCAGGTGTTAGGTGCCGTGTGGTGATGGGGGTTGGGGGGAGTGGTGGAGAGTGTGCTATCCTGAACCTGGGTGATTCCTTTAATGTCTTTGATGCACTGATTTTCAGTTTTTCTATGATTCATACCCCTTACCCTCATTGTTTACTCACTTCCTCTTGTACTTACTTTTTAGAGTCAGCTGGATTAGGAAAACTCACAAATTCTGTGCCTATATTAACATCTAAGCAACAACAGCCTTCTTTTTTTTCTGAGACAGAGTCTCACTATGTCACCCTTGGTAGAGTGCCAGGATGTTGCAGCTCACAGCAACCTCAAACTCTTGGGTTTAAGCGATTCTCTTGCCTCTCCTGTCCCTTGAGGTCAGGAGTTTGAGGTTGTTATGAACTATGATGCCATGACACTCTACCCAGGGCGACAGACAGATTAAGACTCTGTCTCAAAGAAAAGAAAAAAAAAATAGTCAGATTCATTCCATAGCTTGTCATATAGTTATGAAATTATAAGCCTCCCTAGCTGCATAAAATATTTTTTTTTAACAGATCCAAGCACTAACAAATGTTACCCTTTACTTAATAATACCTAAATTTCAAATTCTAGTTCCCGCTTTACAGGATGATAAATGGACACAGAGACATCACCGATTGGAGTAAAATTTGCCTTAGCTCCTAATTTACACACTAAAAATTTAGTAAATTTAGTTTACACACTAAATTTCATCACTTCTTCAGCCCTCTAGGAACATAATCCTTGAATCTTATATAAGCAAAATGGGTCCCAAATTATATTCTCACCAGAGAAATTAATTGGACAATTTATCAAGTATGAAAATAACATTGGAACATTCTGCATAATCAAATAAATCCATTATAAAAAAATAATTCTTTCAGGCAAAATAAATAAGATTAAAATTCAGCATAACACATGTATAGAAATTTAAAGTGAGAACTACAATTCCAGTTACAACACAAATATCATAAATTTTCCCCCCAATTTTAAGACAACTTGATTAAAGTTATTCAGTTATGTTAGGAGTGAGATTTTTAAAAAGAAACCAAAGTTGAAGTCTCATTAGAAGTAAAAATATATTAAGTGATAAAGCAAATGTAACAAAAGGTTATTGCAGATGCTAGGTAGTAGATGTTTATTATACAAGTCTTTCAACATTTGAGCATGTTTGGGATATTTCATAATAAAGTGCTGACGAAAAAAAGCAAAAAAGGTAGTATGTTTTACCTCCTAAAATTTACACAACAAATAAGCTACCAGAAATTGGTCAGGTTCAACCACTGCTTTCATTTAAGTGTTCATTGTTACGTATTGAATATGTATTGTGTGCCAGGCACCAGGCTAAGTACGGGGGACTCAGCAGTGATGGAAACACTTCTCTCTACCACGCACAGTTTATCATCTCCTGGGGGCTAGTGTAGAAGAGAAAGAACTATAGTTCGGCTTTGAGGATTTTCCTAGAGTAGGAAAGAACCTACGTTTAGAGCTGCAAACCTCAAGAGTAGAGAAGCACACCCCACCTTCCCTCTTGTCTTCAAAGACAGGGCCAGTGTCCTGCTGAGAAAACACTTTGAGAGAGGATTTGCCCATCTAGAATTATTTTCCAGAATTTTATAATAACCTGGATTTTGTGGGAGGAAAAGCTCTAGAACATTAAGGACACGGTGACATTTAGTGAAAGAGCATTTAGGTATCTCCTTGCAAGCGTCTGTCATTGACTAGAAGTAAAGGCTGTAATTAGAGTGTTACCGTCTGCCAAGATCCATCCAATCTGATTTTATCACATCATCTTTCTGGATATTGGAAATTTGGAAGTGCCAACTCCATTCAATAGACACCACAGCAACTCTGAAATTAACTACATTCTATCATGATGCTGAGAATTTAAAAAGAACATGTTTCAAAAGAAAAATACAAACAATTATTTATAGTTTCTTTTTCATTTCCTAATGGCGATGCTTAGGTTCTACGGAACAAGGCATCACAAAAAACACCTAATGGTATTTTACATAAAATAGTGAGTGAGAATTCAATTGAGGCAAGCCAAGAAAACAGCAGTATTAGTAGCTGAATAGAAGAAAAGTACTTCAAGGCTGTAAATCAGAAAAATCTAGTCATTTGAAGTGTTTTCAGGTCACCAGAAAGTGGAGGATTCCCTGGGTTAAAGGAATGACAATTACTCTTCTGCAAAAAGAATGCATTCTAACTACATGCACAATTCATAAGCATGCTCTTAGTTTAAGACTTGTTGTCATAAAAACAGTAAAGGAGAACATAATTTTATACCAGTCACAAAAAATAATTGTTAGAGGTCATCTAACATCTCTATGTAAGTCCATCATTAGGGTAAAAAATCCACCTTCATTTTATTTTCTTCCTACTATTTATACCAAAAATAAAAGTTGAGTTATAGTGTAGTATGTCAAAGACTGTCAGTGGTGTCAAAGTAAAGTAATAAACTGGCTCGGTATCCGTAGCTCAGGGAGTAGGGTGCCAGCCACATACACTAAAGCTGAAGCAGGCAGGTTCAAGCCCAGCCTGGGCCTGCTAAAACAACAATGACAACTGAAGCAAAAAAAAAAAAGAATAGGTGGGTATTGTGGTGGGTGCCTGTAGTCTAAGCCACTCAGGAGGCTGAGGCAAGAGAATCGCTTAAGCCCAAGAGTTTGAGGTTGCTGTGAGCTGTGACGCCACAGCACTCTACCAAGGGTGACATAGTAAGACTCTGCCTCCAAAAAAAGAAAAAAAAAATTATAGTAATAAACTACAAGTCAACATCCAGACTTGTTTGCCAATAGCAAAACGTATGACTTGCACTAAGTTTCATCCAACGTTGGCTTGGACATCTCCAGAAAAAGGGAAAACATTAAAAAATTTGGCAGGGTCCCAGAATGATGTCAAAAGATGAACATGTTGAAAGGTGGTTAATAAAATATAAATACACAGCCCAAATGCTTACAGACCAACTGGGTGAAACTAGCATATTTAAAGAATAGAGTAGGACTTTTGATACATGTAAGGAAGAATCTGGCTTTCCAGGTTAAGACATGATTCTGAGTTTAAGTTTTAAAGTTTTCTATTTGGAAGGACAGCTTGACCCTTATTTCTACTCTATATACACAATGACCAGTATAAAATAACTGGTTGGTTTGATACAAAATGCTAAATGTTGGGGGTTAAAAAACTGCTTATTTAAATTAAGATGTGACCCAAATAATGAATATTAATTTGAAATAAAATATCAGTGTCAGCAAAGAATAAATTAAAGGCATTTTTTTTTCTGGCAAAACCATTGAATGAGTGTGTTCGTTCTGCTGGTTAGAACTTAATTTCTTAAGACAGAATTTTATGGTTGGAGGGGAGCAAAGAAACATCTAGTTCAACTTATTTTACAGATGGAAAACTTTAAGTTGAAGTAAGGCAAAAAACTGTTTTTGTTTTGATTAGGACTCCTGAGTTAGTGGAAAAAAATAATATAACCAAAGCAGGAAATGACTCCTCTTAGTACCTAATGCACAGCCATGCTTTTAATAGCAATTTGACCAGGAAGCTTTTAAATATCATTTCCTTTTTGGGGAGGAGGGCTGGAGGAAGGCTGAATGTTTTGCGGCAGCAGTTAATTTTTTTTCTCTGATAAAAGTGCATGTTTATTGGAGAAAATGTCAAAAATATAAGAAAGCACAAAGAAGAAAATAAGCCATCAAAAACTGTTCTTTAAGGCTTTTCTATGTAATTTCCTTAAGGCTTTTTCTATGTAAATACAAAAGTAACTCTCTACTTTTTAAATGGAACTTGACAATTATTTATTCATTAAGAAAACAATGACAGGAACAGCAGAAGTACAGGTTTCCCTACCTAAAGGGTGGTGCTGCAATGATTCTCAGGAGTTAGGTGGAAAGCATAACTAAAGGACACAGGGCCAGGGAATCAACTGGTGACCAGCCATGGGCCCCTGACGCTAAACGTGGCACAGGCAAACAAGGTCTCTGCTTGACCTTTATTTTCACTCTGTAACAAACTCACCAGAGCAGGAGCCTAACAGTGAGGTGGAGAGGGAGCTTAGAGAGAAAAGCGAAGGGAAAGTTCAAAGTGACACTTGCTGGGGCTGCCTGGAACCAATACCTAGACTCTTCTCCACAGACAAGGTCTTTCAGCTTTCTTTGGAAATTTAGGGTTGGTCTTGAACACTACTCAGGGATTCTGATTTGGCCTCTGTGGAAACACAATACCATCTCTCATTATCAGACTTTAAATAATCTTGAGTAAATCTAACAGTGGCTGGATCCTTAGATCCTTAGTAAGAGCCTATAGTAGTTGTGGGGTTCCCTGAGAACTGGATTCCACTATATATCTACAGTCCTTCTGTGCCATTATATGCACATATAAAAAATAGCACTAAATCATCTGTTAGGAACATCTGGCCACTTCAATACATTCCATAGGACAGATGCTGGACTAAAGCAACTTACTTAAGCCAAGTTGTGTTTCAACCACTATGACTTCCAAACTTAGTTTGGTGACCTCTCAGGTATCTCCAATGACCTACCAAAGTTGTAAGAAATTCTGTTTGGGGGAAATCAACTTTGTCCCATTTAACTGAACTAAACAAAGGGGTAATCAAAAGAGCTGAACATTTCTGGCTCACACAGAGCTTTTCCCATCACCAATGTAGTGGTACTGGTTTTCTAGCTGAGTCACTTTTAATTTTTATGTTGGAGCTTTTATGTGCACATTCTCTTGTTCTTTAAGCATTAAACAAGTAAAGACATATGCAGTGATGTGAAATTCACTTTCCAATGAATAGATGAACAGACAAAAAGGGTTATACAGCATAACACTAAGCAGTTGATATCCACATGGTTCTCAGCATCATAAACTCTGAAGAAGATGCTATTCTGTTGCCCCAAGGAGATAGGTGAAGCAAGGCAGAAGGAAAGAGTTAAGTATTATTCAACACATAATATGTTTATGCCTAATAAGGAAGGTTATATTTAGGGTTTAAAGTAGTCCTTGAACAGCCTTAGTAACTGCCTGGAGAAAAAAAAATGGAATAAATGAGAACTTAAGCTTTCCAAGGATTATAGTTCAAATAAAATGAGAACTCAACTTTTTAGAGCAAGAATTCTTCTTGCTGGCACCAGCACAAGACAGTAGTGATTCTCACATTTAATATATTAGATATATCAGTATAAAAATAACCTACAGTTTTCAGGGAAGTCCATTATTATTAAAGGCTTCAACTTCAGTACTCTGACTCTGGGCTTTCTGACAATAAAATACATTAGAGCAAAAGTCCATGGAAGTATAGCTACGAGGTATCCTAACTGACAAAAAAGCTGCTGAAACATGCCACAGGCACTTGAGGCATAACAATTTTGAAGACGCACTGACCGTGTAGGATCCAAAGTAAAAACACCCTCAGGTGCATTTGTAACAGGAAGAAGTGATAAGTGACTTACTTCTTCAACTACATTCACTAGTGGGTGTGACATCTTGCTTGCCCTCTGCTTTTATGGCTTACATATTATTATCGGGAATAGCATAAAAAGGCACTGTTTCTCTAGATAGGTTTTTTTTAATATATAAAATAATGAAAGAATGCTATACTCCTGTATCAGTACTTCGTGGCTGAAAGCCCTCCCTCCGAAGGCTACCCATGTCAAAGCGGGTAGTGACCTCACAGCGTACTAATAATGTGTCATCCTTAATGAAGGTTCTCTGTTTGAGGGCTTCCAGATGCATAAAAGTTACATAGCCAAAACCTTTTGGGTTCCGTGGGATTGTGGGTCGCTGGAAGGCAAGTAGCTCTGGTTTGGCATCCATTATCTCTTCGTGGTTTTGCCTTATGGGTGCTTCAGACTGATCAAGAATAGTAAGCCGTATGGTACCCTGAAAGGGCCAAGGGAGGTGGCTGTCATACTCTCCTTGCATTGTGTGAACAAAGAGGGATATGTAGTTTGCACAGCGCTGAGCAGTTGGTAACTGAAGGTGCAAGCGCATGCAGAGCTTGTACCCGGGTTTGCCTGTGTAGAATCCAGGGCTGTGAATGACAACAGGTCTCTCTTCTTCTTGAGATTTCAAGTGCATCCCAAAGTTGCCAATCTTCCATATGTAAATCCCACTGCACTGCTGTGCTTCAATTTCAGCAACTTTGTCCTCAAGGGATCGAATAGTCCGTTTGAGCTCACTTACATACATGCTCTGAGTTTCCATTTTAGCAGTTAGCTCCCGGATTTGATGATCTTGTCTTACAAGGCGACCCTCTAATTGGTGAATGGTTTCCTGGAAATCCTGTGAGGGAACTCGAGGCGGAGAGGCAGGATCACGTGGAAACGCATCCCGCTGAGGAATGGGAGTTAAAGCAAGGCTTAAACTATGAACAGCCTGGGCCAACATTCTCATGTGTGACTGGGTGTTCTCCTGGAGGTGGCGTGCCAAATGATTCCTCTGCATCTAAAAATCAAGCACAAGCCTTAGGTTGGGAATAGACACCTACTGTGAGGACTTAGGTAAAGGACCTGGCCAGACCAAATGAGGATTTTAAGTAGCAGCACCACTTCTTTCGACTCTCTACAACTGCCCTTTACCTTCATCAGATCCTTGAATCTGCTTCTTAATTCACTGAACTAAGGCTATCTGATGGCTATTCCCCCAGCTTTCACTCAGATAAATTTCCCTCCCACCTACAAACATGTCCGCATTTATACCCATCCTTCTCTTCAGACTCAGAGAGGCCTCTACTCTTGTTCCACCTGTGCTTTACACGGCAACTGACCCTGGCCCGAAATTTCTAACATACCTCAGATGTTTTACTCTATGATCCCTTTCTCTGTCTTCAACCATCTCCTCTAACCCTTTCCTGCAGAATATAGCAGAATATAATTATTAAAATCTTTTCCATGTAAAAAGGCAAACCTCTCTACTGATTTTCTGTTTCCCTCTAACTAATACTAGTTTCTTCTTTCTTTTTTTTTTGGTAGAGACAGAATCTCACTTTATCGCCCTTGGTAGAGTGCCCTGGCATCACATAGCTCACAGCAACCTCCAACTCCGGGCTTAGGTGATTCTCTTGTCTCAGGCTCCCGAGTAGCTGGGACTACAGGTGCCCGCCACAACGCCGGACTATTTTTCTGTTTTGCAGTTTGGCTGAGGCCTGGTTGAACCCGCCAGCTTTGGTATAAGGGGCCGGCGCCCTACTCCAAGTTTCTTCTTCCTTTTAAAGCCAAGAACAGTGTACTTGCACTGCCTACAATTCCTCACTTACTGTACTTAGTGTACAAATCTATTACAAATTGGAATCTTTCCTGTTTCCATGCTATTCTAAGGTCATCAAGAACATTCTAATTGTTTACATGAAAAACATTAATATAAAAATTTTTACTATAAAAGAAACTTATACAAATAGAAAATTTTTATGATCAAAAGAAAATGTTACCTATTATCTTACCTAACTCCCATTAACATTTTGATACATTTCCTTCAAGTCTTTTTTTCTCTAAGCATACAATTCAGAATTTTTCCACAAAATACAACCATAACATATACTATTTTGCATGTTTTATTTCTTAAAGTATTAAATGCATCTTTACTATAAATAAGCCGGACAAAAATAGTATAATGGAAAAGCAAAAATATAATTATACCTTCCAGAAAGAATGACTTATCATGAATGATAATCTTTCTCAGACATTTAATACTACTTATCACAGGTCTTGAGACTAATTTTGAAGACCAAATAATAACTTCTCCTTGCCTGGTTCATCTGTCTTAGACTGTTCATTCATAGTGCCTTTCCTTGGTCTACTTCACTTTCCTGTATGTACTCCATGTGATCTCAATTGTATTTTTGATTATCACCACAAATTACTTCCCGAAATCAATATTCTGAGTCTCTTTGGAGCTTAAGGCCACATGTAGAGTATAGGTCAGTCATCTCTACTTGGATGGTCCCTAGGTGGGTGAATTCATATCTGCAGCTCAATACCACTGAAACAGGACTCATTTTTTTTTTCTACCTCTACCTCCAACCGGTTCTTCCTATTCTTTCTATGTTGACTCTTTTTGGCTGAATGACCCTTCTATCTACATAGTGACTAAGCCCAGAAATCAAGAGTCATTCTAGATATCTCCCTGTCCTTCACCCATCATATCTATTTAGTCACACGGTCAACAGATATCTCCTCCTAAATAAATACTGGCTCTTAGCTCTATCTTCACCGTTATCACTACAAATTCATGCTGTCCTCATTTGAGGTCTTGGCATTCCAACAGCTTTTGGGCCATTCAGCCAAAAAGAGTCAACATAGAAAGAATAGGAAGAACCGGTTGGAGGTAGAGGTAGAAAAAAAAAATGCCACCCCCATCCCACCTCAAATTGTATACATTACTACCGGATTGAATAACATAAAACAAAGTACTTGTAGCTCCTCAAAGCACCCTTCTCACTCTCTCTTATCAGTCTTCTCTCCCTTGTCTTTGTAGATGTTTTCCATCTGTCAAGACTCAGCCCAAACATCATATTTCATGAAGAATGCCTGAATGCCTTAGGCATAGATAAATGTGCCTTTCCTTTTGTCCATGGCATCCAATTATGACTCTACTAAACAACTTATCACACTGTGTAATTAACATTTACACTCTTGCTGGTATTCTCCACTCTACTATATAAATGAATATTCCTGATTTATATTCAGGAATTAAAATAAAAAAAAAAAACTTACCTTATCATGACAACCAAAAGCACTGAATGTGCATGGAATTGGGGCTGTAGGGCAGTCCAGATCATAATGATTAGGCATCTAAAATTCAAATAAAAAAAGTTGAAAAGTGATTTTCCCTGCATCTCATGTGATGAGGTCACATTTAAAATGAAAACTTACGTGTCATCTAAACAAAACTACTTATTGTCTACAGTTGCTTTTGTGCCATGCTGGTAGAACTGGACAGTTTAGACAGAAATTATGTAATCCAGAAAGATTAAAATATCAACATCTTATAACATCCCCCTCCAAATTACTCAAAATTCATTTCAAGAAAATGAATGTGTTCCTCTTGGTAGGAATTGGCACCCTCTAGTGGCATTTTAGAGAAAAAAGACCTTATGACAATCCGACTTCCACAAACTCAATCAGGACTTTCCCTGTGGTGTAGGCCATTTAATAGGAACCAGTCAATGATAAGCACTGGAACCAATGTCTATATCGATTACTTCCCTCAAGACCACCTTTCATTAATCATATTTTTTATTAACGGGGGCACATTTTAGCTATAGTGAGGAGACTCAGATTTGTTAGAAGGCACTTCAAAGCACATTAACGAAGGAAGTCTCAGTCCTTGATTTGGGGACTCTAAGACATTCTTTAAGGGCCACATCCATTACACAGAATCATACGCTTCGGAAGTGAAGCCAAATTTCCTTCAGAAATTTAGTTAGGCTATACTTGTAGATATTTCTTTCTTTTTTTTTTTTTTTTTGCAGTTTATGGCCAGGGCTGGGTTTGAACCCACCACCTCTGGCATATAGGGCCGGTGCCCTACTCCTTTGGGCCACAGGCACCACCCTATACTTGTAGATATTTCACGCAGAAATAACCTTAGAGATCATTTAACTCAACTTTCATTTCTCAAGAGGTAACAATCTAGAACAAGATCAGCCAAATTTTCTGTACTGGGCCAGATACTAAATGTGGGCTATATGGCCTCTATGTTCTAAGTACTTAACTCCACTATTGTTGTAAAAAAAAAAAAAAAAAAAAAAAAAAGCTACATGCAATATATACATCTGAGCATGGCTATGTTCCAGTAAAAATTTATTTAGAGCCAGGCATGGTGGCTCATGCCTATTATCCCAGCACTCTGAGAGGCCCAGGTAGGTGGATCACTTGAGCCCATGGATTTGAGACCAGCCTGAGCAAGAGTGAGACCCAGTCTCCAAAAACTAGCCAGGCATTGTGGCAGGGTCTGTAGACACAGCTACTTGCGAGGCTGATGCAAGAGAACACTTGAGCCCAGGAGTCTGAGGTTTCTCTGAGCTATGATGTCACAGCACTCTACTAGGGGCAAGACATTGAGACTCTGTCTCAAAAAAAAAGTTGATTTAGAATAAAAATGTATTGGACAGATGTGGCTAGTGGGCCAGTTTGCTGATCCCTTATCTAGAATGTCAATTTGCCAGAGATTAAAGGGCAAGTTAGTAGCACAGTCAGTCCACTGTCTGGCAAGTCTATGTTTGCAGGCTCTGTTGGAGTCAGGGCACTGGGCCCCACCCTTCGGTCTCAGTCTACATACAGCTGGCCTCTGCTTGCCAGACCAGTTAGAGTCAGGGGACCATGCCCCCGCCTGCCAGTCTCAGTCCACTGCCTGGCAAGCCTCTTGTTTGCAGGCTCTGTTAGAGTCAGGGCATTGCACTCAGCCTATAGGTCTCAGTCCTCACCTGGTGAGCCTGTGCTCACAAGTCCCCCGTGGAGACTGTGGGCCACGCCCTAGCCCTCAGGTCTTGGTTCACACCCAGTAAGCCACTGCTCTAGGGTTCTGTTTGAATGAGGGGATCTCGCCCTTGCTCTCAGGTCGCAGTCCACACTTATCAAGGCTTGCCAGGCAGTGGACTGAGACTGGCAAGTGAGAGGTGGTCCCCTGACCTCAACTGGTCTGTCAAGCAGAGGCTAGTTGGATGTGGACTGAGACTGAGACTGGTAGGTGGGGGCATGGCCCAGCTGGCCCTGTGAGCAGAGAAGCAAACAACAGTGTGGACTGAGTCTGGCGGGCAGGAATGTGGATTCCTGGCTCCAGTTGTGCTCTTGGAGACCCTTGAATATCTTTCTGTTGGGCAGGTTTTGCACTGCCTGAGACAATTTGGTTGGAACTCGTGTCTGGGGCTGTCCACTCGGGGATATTCTAAGGTTGACCTTTGAGGTTTGTAGCAGAAAAGAACTGAAGGGTGGGGGCTGGGTGCTGCAGCTGTTTGTATCTCTTTACAGTCAAGATTTAAACCTAATACTGTGGTTTCTTAGGATAGGGTAGAGGTTGGCTGATATCAAACAGAGCTAGCCTGCACTATCTCACCAAGTAGGTCCTCAGACTCTCTGGCTGAAACTCTGAAAGAGGCCTTTGTAAGGTTGTAGGAGACAAGCCACAATTACAAAGCCTAGAACTTTGGTAAGCGGCTATCTCTACTACCCGGGAACCCCAATTCAATCTCACCCTACCAGTTCTAATAACCAAATGGTGGAAAATAAACATGGTGCGGACCCAAAAGAAGAACTCTGGCAACATGAATAACCAGAGTAGATCAACCCCACCAAGAAATGACAAAGGAGATACAACTGAAGATGCCATGCATAAACAAATGGCAGCAATGACAGAAATCAAATTTAGAATATGAATCGCAAATAGGATAAATAGAATGGAAGAAGAGATAGAAATTGAATTCCGAAGAGTAGTTCTAAAGTTGTCTCAAGAAATTAATGAATTCAAAGCCCAAGTCACCAAAGATAAGGATATAATGAGAAAAGAGATAGCAGAGCTCAAGGAAACAAAAAAGTTAGTTGAGGAGCTCCAAAACACAGTAGAATTCTTCAGTAATAGAGTTGGCCAGAGAGAAGAAAGGATCTCTGAAATTAGAGACAAAGTTTTTGAACATTCCCAAACACTCAAAGAGGCAGGCAAATAGAGAGTAAAAACTGATCATTCCCTGAGAGAGCTGTGGGATCACTCCGAAAGATCAAACATTCGTCTTATAGGAATTCCTGAAGGAGAAGAGGATGGTCCTAAAGGTACAGATGCTCTACTCCAAGAGATTTTGGAGACTTTCCCAAGCATTGCAAGAGATACAGAACTTCAGATAGCAGACAGTTTCAGAACCCTAGCAAGACTCAATCCAAATAAAGCATCTCCTAGACACATGTGATTTACTTTGCCAAAGTTAAGATGAAGGAGAAAATTCTGCAAGCAGCCAAATGTAAGAAAAGCATTACCTAAAAAGGGAGAAATATCAGAATAACTGCAGATCTCTCAGCCAAAACGTTTCAAGCCAGAAGAAGATGGTTATCGACCTTCAGTCTCTTAAAACAAAACAACTCCCAGCCCAGGATAATGCATCCAGCTAAACTGAGTTTCTTTTCTGATGGAGAAATCAAATGCTTTAATGACATAGACATGTTGAAGAAATTTGCCATAACTAAACCAGTTTTCCAGGATATTCTCAGACCCATCCTCCACAATGACCAGTGCAATGCTCTACCTCCAAAGTAAACTCACCCAGAAATTTTTTGAATAAAACCCAATTTCCACAGTGGTGAAAAGATTAAAAATGTCCATTGGACATCTGAAAATCATGACACCCAAAGTAAAACTGAGCTTATCAATTCACTCAATTAATGTGAATGGTTTAAACTGTCCTCTAAAGAGGCACAGGCTGGCTGACTGGATACATAAACTCAGACCAGATATCTGCTATATACAA